>QJNS01000079.1:0-50002 GCA_004154925.1 Monosporascus cannonballus
AATAAATAAATAAATAAATAAATAAATAAATAAATAAATAAATAAATAAATAAATAAATAAATAAATAAATAAATAAATAAATAAATAAATTAAATACACCAAATTTGAAAAACCTATTTACGATATTATATTAATTAGGAATAAAATAATTAAGCTACAAATTACCTATTACTTAGTTAACTTATAACATCAGTTATTACGAAAATATCAAAATAATATTAATAAACGTATTTTTGAGTTTTATTTCAAAAATTTACAAAAATCGTTTAACGATAATTTAATTAATATTAAAGCCATTTTTACGTTAAAATAATTGCGATAATTATAATAAGAAAATAAAAATAAAATTAAACTTCGTACGTAATCAAAGAAGTAAATATTATAATTATATGAATTTAACAAAAATTAATTTTCGAAAAAGGGAAATTAATTTTTCTCGTTATCAAAAATATTTAAATAAAATAATGTAATAAAAAACTCAATTTTAAATATATTAGTTTATATAAAATTGCTAAGAAATTCTTAAAAAATAAGTATTAATTAAAGGTGTTATTAAAAATTAAATTTTTTTTAATTTTTTTTAATTTTTTATTTAAATTAATAATAAATATAATCAAAGTATATACAGTATAAAACGATCTAAAGGTAAAAAACAAATAAGTATACGAAATAAAAAAATTTTTAACACACGAAAACAAAATGTATTTACCCAGTATCTAATTAAATAAAAAAAGTATTTAAACTTTAAAAATATCTGAAAACCCGTTAAAAACCTTATTAACGCCTAACGTTTATTAAAAATTTTTACTAATAACGACGGAATTACCCGAAATAATAGCATTCCAATTTACAAAATCTAAAAAGGGCAATCCTTAGTTTACTATATTTCAATTAATAACGTTCATCTTATTTAAAGCTTATACCTCGATTATAACTATTAATTCCAATTATGCAAAATTATTAAAATTATTCAAAAATTAAAAAGCACGATTAACAAATTTTATATTTTAAGATTAATAATATTGGCATTAATAACGTATATAAAAAACGTATAAAAATTTTAAATAAAGATTTTTCGGCTATTAGTTTTTTCTTTTTTAATTTTTTCGATTTTGCGATATAACGATTAATTATGGAAATAAGGACTCCTATCCCGTCGTACGAACGACCTCGACGAACATATTCTTTATAACGAAAAACCCTATCCATTATTTGGTAATTAAGTTACCGAACAAAACAAAAAAAACAAGGTATTATATCAAAATTTTCACGTGTAATTAAATTAGCTAAAATAAGTCGTTATTCGGATATACTGGAACGACGTTTAGATATACCAGAAAACATATTGAATAGATGCAAAAGGTTTACTGAGAAAAAAAAAGAAAATCTTAAGGGCAAAATTTGTAGAAAAAGGAGATCGTATTATGGCCCAACGAGCCACGGTCTCCAGAAACGGTCTGTTACGACCTAATCACAAATGCACGGTAGGGTAAGTCACGTAATGGATCACCAACTTATTGGTAATAAGCTAGTAAGCTGGATCACCAACTTATTGGTAATAAACCAATAAGCCGGATCATTAACTTACTGGTGGTAAGCTAATAAACCGGATTATAATATATATGCTTATTATTTCCATAATTTAAATAATTTTAGCTTATAATAATAATTCGTTATTTAAGGTACCCTTAATATTACGAGACGTAATACGTTACTGTATTTATTGCTTAGTTTCCCATGATACTTCTGCTAACATAATGTGACGGCTATGCGGTTTAACCAACTATTAAACCTTAAGTCGACGGGTTTATGTTGGCAGGAGTATCGTGGGAATCTAAGCAATAAATACAGTAACGTGTCACGTTTCGTAATGCCAAGAGTGCCTTGGGTAACGATGTTATATTGCAAACTGAAGTTATTTAAATTATGAAAATAACGAGCGTATATATTTTTCTCCTTTTTGGCTTAATTATTCGTAATTACGCCGTTAATGGTAAATACGATTACTTAGGATTATCTTTAATTATTAATAATTATTGGCTTGGCAGTGATCACCATTACGTAATCCGGGAGGTAGCTCGTATGCTTCTTGTTTAACCGTTTCTTAAAACCGGAACTTGTCGGGTTATAACACGATTTCCCCCTTTTCTAAATCTTGCCCTTAAGATTTCTTTTTTTTTCTTTTTCGTTTGATAAGTATCCTTTTTTTTGCTTTTAATTATATTATTTCGCATTTCCAAAATTCGTCGCGTTTTTCGTTCTTTTACCGTTCGTTATGTTGACCTTATAAAAGCCTTTACCGAATTTGGTTATGAAATCATACTTTGCTTTTATTATTTTTCGAAAAACATAAGATATAAAATAATAGAAAATGTTTTAAAATATAAAAAATATGTTAATCGAAATCGATCTTATAATAATACTGGCGTACCCATTTTTTCCTTATAAAATATTCGTCGCGAATATTAACGTTTAAAGCGTAAAAAAACGTTTACCAAGAAACGATTATTAAAGCTTTAACGGCTTTATTTCGAAACTTAACGTAAATATTAGGAAAAAATAAATAAAGCTTTTTTTTGTTTTATTTATTTACGTAAGCAAAAAGCGTTAATTCGTTCGAAAGGTATTACTATAATATAACGTAAGTTTTAATCGTTAAACGAACTAAAAGAATAAAAGCATTAAAAATAAAAGTAATTAAAAGTTATTGTTACGGTTGTTATATTAATATATATCGCGGCCGATTAACCCGATATCCCGGTTACTAACTGGTCGGTTATTAATTAGAACGCGTTCGTTATTACTGGTAAAAATTCTTTAATAGGCGTTAAGCGCTAATAAGGTTCTTAGCGGGTTCCCAGGTATTTTCGGAATCCGGGTACTTTTTCTATTTAATTAGGTATTAGGTAAGTCCGTTTTATTTTCGTATATCAAATATTTTTTCCATTTTGTATATTTGTTCGTTTTTTACTTTTATATTATTTTATGCCGTATATACCTTAATTATATTTATTATTAATTCGAATAAGGAAATATGAAAAAGAGGATAAAGTTTAACTTTTAATAAAAGTTTTAATTAATAATTATTTTCTGAGATTTTTTTAACGATTTTATATGGACTAATATATTTGAAATCAAGGTTTTTTTTAGGTTTTTTTATTTAAATATTTTTTGTAACGAGGAAAACCATTTTCCCTTTTTCGAAGGTTAATCTTTTTAATCTTTTCTGATTATAATACTTACTTATTTGATTTCGTACGAATTTTAATTCTATTTTTATTTCTTAATGCAGTTATCGTAATTATTATAACGTAAAAATTATTTTAATATTAATTGAATTATTGTCGCATATTTTTTTATAAATTTCTGGAATAAAACCAAAATTTACATTTATAAATATTATTTTAATATTTTCGTAATAGCTGGTATTATAAATTAATTGTACGATCAATAATTTGTTAACCCAATTATTTTATTCGTAATTAATATAATATCGTAAATAAAATTTTAAAATTTAATTTATTCGTTTTATTTATTTATATATTTATATTTTAAATATATTAAATAATTTATAATTTAAGCCGATTTATATTATTAAGCTTTGTTAAAATTTAGATATAAATATTAATCCTTTATTTAATATAATTTTTATAAATAATCCGTATATATTAAAAATTTATTTTAAAAAATATATGCTAGTTATTCGGCGTTTATATTTTCGTAATATAATAAAAAATAAAATAATTTCGTAAATCGGTTAACGATTACGAAAATATTATTATAATATATTTTCGTAATTAAATATTTTAATATAAAAAGCGTAATAATAAAATCGAATATAATTAAATATTATAATTATTTTATAATTAATAATAGCTATAATTTTCCGTATGGCTTATATTATCGTACCTTTGCTTTAACGCAAATATTATATTGCCGTATAATTTTTTATATTATTAATTTCATTTTTAAAAAAAATATGTACGTTAAAAACGTTATAACGTTTTATAAATCCTTAAATATCCATATAACTAATATTCGTATATTTTTCGTACTAAATCCTTTTAATATTTTTCTGGAATTTATATTTTATTTGTTTTTCGGTTTTTTAAGAGATTATTATTATATTGTTAAAGTTTCTAATATATATCGTAAGGTACTGCCCGAATTGTCATAATTTATCGTAAGCGTAAATATCTTTTTATAGTAATATCGAAAATTATATAACTAATTTTAATTAATTTCTTTTCGAAATCCGGTTATTTGCTTAAAATATTTATTTTATTATTTTTTAATCCTTTTTTATAAATAATAACGAAATCGAAATTCGCCAATTTTTTCATATATTTTAATTATTGTTATATAAACTTTTTAATTATAGTAAATCGGGTAAAATTTTAATAATTTATATAAATCTTAACCTGATACAAATTTTCTTTTAAGAAATACCCAAATTCCCGAAATATTATAATAATAACCATAAATTTTTTATTTGGAATGCCATAATTACATTTGGCTTTTTTTAATTTGTACTAAAAGAATGTAATAAGGTATAATTTGTTTTAATTATTTCGTTATCCGATTATTACGTTTAACGCGTAATCCGAAATATCGGTTTTTAATTTAACGGGGCGGTTTGGATCGTACATAATTAATATTGGTTTGTTGGTAATCGTATTCTTAATATCTTAAAATATTTTTTCCGTATTTGGCGTTTATTTAAAAAAAATTTTTCGTAAGATTTATTAGGGGTATAATTATTTTATTAAAATTTTGAATAAATTTCTTATAATAATTAACGAATCCAAAAAATACTTATATTTCTTTAATCGTTATTAACGTTTATTATTTTATAATTATAATAATTTTCTTAAAGTTTATTTTAATATATTTTAAGGTAATAATATATCCTAAATATTTTATTTTTTATATATGGAATTAATTTTTTTTGCGTTAATAAATAATTTTCCGTCTTATAAAGCTTAAAAAACTTTATGAACGTATCCTGCATATATTTTTTTCGTTTTTAAGAAAATGAAAATATCGTCGAAATAGCTTGTAACGAAAATATTAAGATATCTTCGTAATACGTAATTAATTATTTGTTAAAAAATTGCTAATATGTTCGTAAATCCTATTAATATAATTAAATATTTAAAGAATCCTTATTTCGTTCTAAAAGTTATTTTTATTCGTATTTTTTTTTAATCTTAATAAGGTTATATTTATTTTTAAAATCCAATGTTATAAATTATTTAATTCCATAAAATCGGTTTTTTATTTCGTAATTAAAGGTAATAATATTTGATTTTTAACAGTAATATCGTTTAATTGTCGATAATTAACCATAAATCGCAATTTTCCATTTTTTTAATACGAAAAATATCGGGTAACCTATTAATAATTTCGAAAATTAAATCCATCCTTTTTATAACTGATTTTTTAGGTATTCTTTAAAAGTACGTAATTCGTTTTTATTAAAATTGTAAATGGGATAAAACTTTATCGAAAATCCTTTTTTAAAAATTATTTCGTAATTTTATTTGTTATATTCTGGTAATTTCGTATCGAGCTCCTTTTTAAAGAACTGCTTATATTTATAATATTATGGTAATATATTAATTAAGTTTTTTAACTTTTAGGGCTGTTATTCTTATTATTTAAATCGTTATTTAATTACTTTAATTTCGCTTTAATAATAATAACGATACGTCGTATTCTTTTTAATACCTGTTTTTTTTATATTTTATTCCTTTAAATAGTAAAGTTTTTATCATATTCTTATGTTTATATTTGTCGTTATTATCGATCAAATATTAAGATTTTAATTTTTTTTTCGTTTATTAATAAGGAATAAAACGAATTTTACCTGGCCAATTTTTTCGTTAATTAAAACTTCGTATTAACGTATCCATAATAATCCTAAAATTATATCGAAATTAATTATTTAATATTATCCTTTAACAAAAATCTTAAAGTAATTAATTTTGCGTATAATCTTTTCGTTATCGTAAACAAATTCTTAACTTTTGGCATTTGTCGTTATATAAGATTTTAACTTATATCTTTATAATAATTTGAACTTATTAATTATATTTAATATAATATAATTTCCGCCCAAAGTTCCATAATCCATTATTACGATATATTAATACGTTCCAATTCGTATATTCAAAGTAATAAAATTATTAACGTTTTTTATTGTTATATTTTAAACCTTTTTTAGGAATTTCTTTTAATTCCTCTAGGTTTCGTTATCCTGCACCTTTCTTACAGGTAACCTTTTTCTTTTAATTCTTATTTGAATTTATCGAGCTTTGTTTATGTTTTTTCGTTTAACGCGTTTAATTGCTGTATTTATCGTTATTGCCGACGTACTATTTTTTCAAATCGTATTAATTATTTCTAATTGTTTTATAATTTTTTTTCCTATCGAATAAATTGCTTTTTCATGTTTACGATTGCATCCCATTATGCGTCGTCCTTATTGTTATTCCAGAGATTTTCTATAAATTGATATATCTTTTCCTTAATGTTTTTTTTTGAGAATCCGTAATAAGTACCAATTAAAAATAAAGGTCCGTAATAACTTTTTAATAATACTTTTTTACCGTACGCTGGATTAATTCCTTTTCCATTTGGTAATTATATTATTTATAATAACAAAAGGGGTTTTCTTACGGGTATTACTTTTCTTTAGGCCAACTCTTTATTTCGGCCAGCTGTTAAATATCTCCTGGGGCTATAGTTCGAAATTATCGATATTATTACTTATTATTTTTGCTATATCCGGTACGGTTTGGAAAATCGCATCCTTTATAGTATATACGGGTAATTTATATATAAATATATTATTTCTATTTTTCGTAATCGGGATATTCTTATCGTTAACAATATATGGTATGCATTTTATCGTATCGATCGGATATTTCGGGGCAAAATTTTTCTATCTAATTCCGGTATTCGTATAATTATCCTTATAATATTTCTTATTATGTTCGCAATATTTATTAAATTAATTTTCTGGTTTTTTGCATTTTTCGTCAAATTCCTTATCGTAATAAATTTTATTAAATATTTTATTTTAAACCCGATATGTATTTAATTTAAATTATATTAATGGTTTTGTTATCGTTTCGTTAATTATTCCTGGATTATTTTTCCGGTATAGGGATCTAATTATCTTATTGTAATTTCTTAAATTTCTTATATTTATAAGACTTATGTCCTATTTTGCCGTAATTAAAATATTTAATCTGGCTCTAATCCTATTTGTAAGTAACGCCGAATTCCATAAGTCCTGGCGTTATTCCATAAGAAATAAAAGATGCATTTCGCTTTTTCTCCTAATTAAACTTATTTTATCCCGAACGTAAGGTATATTATCCTTTTTTTCCTAACGTTTTTTAAATTGTTAATTATTAATCTTAATTACTTTTATAATATATCAATCTAAAGTAATTAATCGTTTAATCCGAATAATTTTATTTTTTATATTATTTTTTAACCTTTTATAAAATTTATTAATAAAGATATCGGCTTCGTTATTTTTTTATCCAGCCTTAATCGCAAAATTTTTAAAGATTATGGCGTATTTAAATATAAATCTCTTTTATCGGAATTGCAAAAATTATTAGGCCGTAAATCGTTTTTTATCCGGATTATTAAAATAATCGCGTATTTTATTTTCGAAATTGGTATAAATTAAAAAAATCTTATTAATAAAATCTTCCTTATTTATTTTTCTTATTTCCAGAAAATTTCTTATAATAAATTCAAATTTATCGGCCGCATTTCCTATTAGGCATACTTTTATTATTAGAACTATATCCGCTAAATTATTAAGGTCTAAGAAATAAAGGTAAATTCGTACTTAAGTTAAAAAAATTTAAGGGTTACCTTTTTTTATCGTAAAGTTCTGGTTTTTTAGGCTTTATACGGACGAAAGAAAATTAAGTAAATAGCGTAACCTTAAGTTGTCGAACTTTTTTTTCCAGTTCCCGAATTCGAACTTAAAGCTATTAATTAAGGGTTTCCTAAATATTAATTAATATCTTAACAATATTAAATATTGTTTAAAGTTTATGTTACGGATCTCCGAGTAGACCCGTTCTGGAGGCCCCAGGGCTGCAGAAAAGGGAAAAGCTCCACACTCTAAGTCACGTAACTTAGAGTGATCTAACTGATCTATTAGATCACATAGATCACTGTGATCTGGGTAATTTAACAGATCCAAAAGATCAGTATTACACTAGTAGAATGGAAAAAGGTATAAGACTTCAGGTTTCCTATGTAGATAGCCACCTACTTAATTCCGCTCTTTAGCTATCAATCTAAGCTCTTAGCCAGAGGCAACCGCACCGTTCTCTGATTAAGAGAGGAGTACCGTAAAATCTCCTTAACGAACACACTAAGTTATTCCTCGCCTTATTGTTACCTGCAAATTAAGACCCTTTTCGGATACTGCTCATACTACCAGGTGGTGTATGACAGGTTCGTTACAGTTTAACGGTATTATTAAATAAAAATTTGCAACGTATAACGGCTATACGGTTTAACTAATTATTAAACCTTAAATCGATAAATTTATATTAACAGAAATATTATAAGAATTTAAATAATAAATATAATAACATATTACGTTTCGTAATGCCAAAAATACCTTAAATTATGATATTATATTATAAGCTAAAACTATTTAAACTATAAAAATAACGAACGTATATATCTTTTTCCTTTTTGGCTTAATTATTCGTAATTACGCCGTTAGTAATAATCACGATCACTTGGGATCACCTTTAATCATTAATAATCACTGGCTTGGCAGTGATCACCATCACGTAATCCGGGAGATGGCCCGTATGCTCCCTGCCTGACCGTTTCTTGAGACCGGAGCTTATCGGGTCGTAACACATAAACCCGTACGACTAAGGTTTAATAGTTGGTTAAGCCTTTTAGCCATTATAATTAATTTAAGTCTAAATATTAATATATTTTATTTCGATTTTGGAAACATTTTTAGTTTATTTGTAATACTTTGTAATAAAACGTTTAAAATGAATTTCGTATTTTTTATACATTATTTATATTTGAATTTTTAAAACTTTATAAAATAATGTTATTTTATTCGACAATTTCTTATTCGGCAGAATCTGCCTAATATTTAACCTTAATTCGGGCGTTAATATTAGTAATATATTATTCGAACGATTTTACCGTTGGAGTATTTTTAAAAAGATTAACGTCGAAAATATTTAAATTAACACAGTGTTAAATACTACGCGAAAAAATATTATAATGTAAAACGAAATATTAATTAAAATAGTTTTTAAAAATTATATTTCTAAATATAAAACTATTTAATATATTAAAGAAAAGAAAATTATAAAGAAATAAAAAAATTATTATTAATTTAACCGTAATCATTTTGCCTAATTAAAGTAAGGAGTTTATATTTACAATAGTTAAGTTATTCGATAAATAAAGTAATATAGAGTATAAAAAATAATAATTGTTTTACTAGAATTAAACTTTAACAAGCGGTGGCTAGGAAGCTTTTTATATACTGTGGGCGCGCCGGAATAAGGTTCTTCCGGGGTGCTGGGAGCTTGATGACTAACATAGATACCCCTATTCCACGACAGCCTCATTATGCCGCCGTGGGTTTTCACCGCTTTTGTCATGTACGGTCAAGCGTGGCTAGGCAGCCGGTATGGTTTTCACGGCCTCATCACCTTCAACACGGTTTTGGCCCTCATCGGGCTGGTGCTCATGGGTTTCTATCCAGAATATCCCGTCCGCTACTTCAGGGTCTTTCTCGTCGCAGCCGGCGCGAGCGGGAAGACCCCCCTTGTGTTGACATATCAAGCTAACAACATCCGCGGACACTGGAAATGAGCGTTTCGTAGCGCCACGTTGATAGCCTTCGGAGGGATCCGAGGGATCGGCGGCGCGCTAGTGTTCAGGAGCCAGGATCAGCCGAAGTATGTTCCAGGAGTCTACGCCTCCATTGCGTGCAATCTTTGCATTCCGTTCTGCACCGCTGGCTTATCCGCTTAGTTCTGGTATTCGAACAGGAGAGCGAAGACACGCCTAATTATAATAGAAGGGCTGAAGGATTTCTATTATACACTTTGACTGAAGTGTTGAGGTGTTGGAAGCACCGTACACTACACATCCACAACTGCAACCGCCAACACAAACCCTTCTTTCTTGTCAATGCACCAAATTATCTGTCATATTTACCAGGGAGCAGATACACAGCTCTTGAAGGTATATTGACTTGTAGGAAGCTAGGAAGCGTTGATCCCACTTGCTGTGGGTGACCCACTGATATAGGACTCCTGGGCTCCGATATTGCTACCCAACAGAAAGGGGGGCCCTCTCCACGACATTATCATTTGTCTGGCATCTATAAGCAGCTAGCTAGATAATGCCCAGAGAGGCCGTATCGGACACCAAAAGCTCGGGTGGACAAGGAAATATATCGAGTCGCAGAGAAATGGTTAGAGATTACAGAGTTTCATTACCTCCACTTCGCTCATCTAAGAACTAAAGTGCTGGCGTCACACGATTTCCGGTGCTCCCGTACTTCCCTCCGATAGTAAGCATATAAACTAGAGTGTCGAACCCCCGCGTCACAGTTATCCCGATTCTTCTCCCTCCTAGAACGGATTATCAAGCGAGGTACGAAATGCGTCGAGGACTCCTAGATTGGTCTATCGCAGCCGCTCTGTCAAGCCCGGTCGCAGCAGTTCTTAGACTGAACGTGACCGCCATCGGCGCGCAAGGCGGCTCCTCGACTCTGGAGTGTTTGGCAGCTGGATAACTCGTTCGATCTTTCCGACCAACCAGGCACATCTGGGACGCTGAATACAATGCTGGGCAACGGATCAAACATGTCTTACACCGTGATACCTCCTAACTACGATGGCAGTCTGCACAATGCACCGCCGCACAATGCACCGCTGCACAATCAGCAAGTCAATCCAGTATCATTTACGATTCCATATACAAACTCCTAACGGAATTCTATAGAGGTGGGTGGTTTTTATCTCGGGACTGGCTTACATTACGCTACCCGATGACGATACCACCAGCGCGCATATTTCCGGCGGCGAGTTCGGGTTGATATTTGCAGCAGACATCGCTGAGGTAAGCCGCAAGGGCCATCGCACTCAGTACCCGGGTATTACCGAGACTATCGCTCTCGTTATGCCTACTGTGGATGGCCAGGTCCCAGCACATAGCTTGCTGCATATGGGCCCGTGTAGTGCCGAGGAGGTCGTCGGAGTTCGCAGGGTTGGGGCATGAACGTCAAGTGAGCCCTAATGTGGTGGCCTATCAGAGCCTGGCCATGATTATTGAGACGCCCTATCCAGGCTGGAACAAAAAGAGACTGCAAATAGAGTGGACGAAACGAGCGATGACAGCTATTATCCCGCCGACAGTAATGGGATATCAATATCGATATGGAGTGTGGTCACCCGATTCCGTCAAACTAAACCGATGCGGTTGCCAGAATAGACATACGCACACATATATCTAGATCGTACGTTACTCCTCTACTATAGTTAGAGCCTGGTAGGTCTAAAGCCAAGTTTGGGTGTAACAGGTTCGTTCCTTTTTACTTGTCTTAACTGGTAATCAGCCAACACGCTACATAATGGTAGAATCCATACAGTAAGTAGGTAACGTTGACTATATCAAATAAAACAATGTGGTTAAAGAAGCATCGGAAAATGGTGGGTTGACACGAAATCAACACACGGCTTTATACATGATCAGGGTATTGTATATTACTACTGAAAGGCCGAAAAATAAACCGCAATGGAATAATCGATACTTTAATAATTGTCACAGTTAGGCTGATCGCGAGAAAAGTTTGCATAGAGTGTGGGAAGTGATAATTGTCTGACTAGAATTGAGCTCCAAGGAGCGGTAGCTAGGAAGTTCTCTATATACTGTGGGAGCGCCGGAATAAGGTTCTTCCGGGTGCTATGGAGCTTGATAACTAACACAGATACCCCTATTCCACGACAATAATGTAAAAAATGATTAAAGATAGGCATTAGGAATGTCCACGTGTTGGTGGTGGTGGTATGGTTTCGTACTAATCGTCGTACTAATCGGACGAAAAGACTAATTATAGGGGGGATTAATAAAATAATCATGAAATAATCTCGACACAAGCCTACTCAATCCCACACCGGGAGAATTCTACAGGTGCTAATTTTATGACTAGGTGAAATTGTATTCACATTATTATTATGGGTTTATCCTGCTTTCTCTGTTTTTGGGCCTCGTAGGACACTTCTGATAGCCAAACGAGGTCTTTCCAGGTCCTCTTGTTCTATTGAATAGAAACAGCAACGCAATTTGAGCTTTTTGGTGTTTTATACTAGCGCAGAGCTAATGCACAGACCAGTGGAGAGATTCGGTTCTCTTCTTTTACGAATAACCCTCTTATAAATATGCCACCTGCCCCCTCCCCCCTGGGGTGCCCGAGTTCCGTAGACTCCCCAGTTTCATCCCCAAGTTTATCCACGTATACATTCCATCACCATACAGCCTTTCATCGTCAACAGAGGACCTTCCGGTAGTCTTTCTTCTGACTTAAGATCGAAATACCTTGGTGCAGTCATATTTCATCGCAGCTTTGCCTTTGCGGGATGCCCGAACAACTTTTGAAGTGTGACGTCTGTGGCAAGGCTAAAGAAGAGGGCGCGCAGCTCAAGCTTTGTGGGCGGTGCAAATCACGAACCTTCTGTGGTGAGCTTCCCCTTCCATTTTAAACCCTAGAGTCTCGTCCTCTTCTCTTCGTCTCTAATGCTGAGTCGTCGATTCCTGGCAGGCAATACCTGCCAACGCGCAGACTGGCCCTCGCACAAAGCCTCCTGTAAAGCCAAAGCCAATAGTAAATGGTACGACGTACATCGAAAGTGCAGGGACGGGTCATCTCACTTCGGTGAACTCGAGCTCATTACATGGGAGGGCGTAGCGGACTGCACTGGTGAACGTCTTGGGTGGGGTAACTGTCTCATATCGGAGGGACCGGCATTGAAACGCAAATATGAGGAGGAGTTCGGTTGCGATGACTCGAAACTGTTCGAAGAATGGCCCCAGGCGTACAGGTATGCTTCGATTAGTATCCCATGCCAACATTCAACCCATTGTTGACCCAACGGCCCCTGCTCAGGTGGACCTGCTGTGGTACTGGCGGCGACATGAAATGGGGATGCGATCACCACGGCAGTGGCCCCCGCCCCTGCGAGTGCGACTACTGCCAGTACGTTCTCTGCACTCTGCCACCCATCCCCTTTACTGACCCTTCCTCTCCCATAGCATGGGCAGGCCTGTGCCTGACGATGTGTTCAATGGTTCCGGGATGGAACGGCGTGGATTGACGCTCCTTAAAGGCCCTGATAGGCGTTCATATAGCCCGATGAAAGCCATGAACGCGGAGATGGGACAAGAGTTGGCTGGCACTGTACGTGGCTGCGAAACCCAGTGAGATATGCTGATTAGGGTGTGTTTATACCAAAAGCTATACATGCTAGCTAGACTATGAAATTTATCTGAACATGCTTTGCGATTCCGGGTGTTTTTAGACGACACATTTCTTGTACCGCAGCACCTCGTACCGCTGCGCCAAAGGGGCAAAGACTGGCGATTGATCGCAATCGTAGCATTCAACTATGTACTTACATCCGTATATGTACCTTGTACACAACTGGGGGCCGTTTGGGGGACCAGGCCGTACGTAACGTTTCTTCATAGTTAAGGAAGCAGCCGAAGGCAATCCCTAGGCAGCTTACTTTGGCTCTAACTGCACCTATATAACATAACCCTTCGTCTACGATTATCTTACTTGACTTCATGTCAAGTCTCCAACCACGGGCCCTACTGCTCGAGACACCCTACGATCCGATCATGAACGGCGTCCGGGGGAGAGGGGGACAGCGAATGTGGTTAATAACTAGTTTTCTCTTGCCCACCCTCCGTACTTTAACTGCCCAAACATATGGGTTCCTTATTTATATATTCAAAGCCTCTAATCGTACACGGTTTTGGCGTGATAGACGGCAAGTGGACACTTATACTCTTTAGACTATTGATGCCGCCTTAAGGTGGTACCTGATTTCTATTTTAGATACTTGCCAATCGTGCGGTTTGAGTCCTTGGGATGAGACCCTCGGCTTTCCCGTCTTGTTTAGGGGGCTTATAGAGTGATTGTTCTCCTACCATATCTTGCGTATTACACTGTATGTATTAGCCTTCAAAATGCTTGATGCAGCTTCGCAGTCTGAATCGATCGATGATACGTGTGTTTGTGGTGATGGAGAGTTCACGGAACGCCTGCAGCATGCCGTACTAGGCCGGCAAGCAACGGCACTCTACGGTAGCAAGCGACCCCATGGAATGAGCTGAGGATAAACCACCAGGCCTTGCGTTTTGCTTGTTAGGAGGGGGCCGCCTTTCCTGTGGATAGACACAGCGATGTCAAGTCGGGTCGATGAACACGTAAGCCCTGCTGTTAGCCGGACCCGGCCGCTATGTGCATTTAAACATTGGAAGCCCCGTCAACCCAAGTTTGTCATAGAAAGCATCTCATGATATAGGTATCGTGGAGTACCGCATACCCTTTCTTATCGGTAGAGTGCAAGCCAAATCATGGTATTATGCGGCATAAGCCCCGCATAATCGTCTATTGCACTTCCTAGTCACACTAACCTCTCTCCTAGACAGCTGGACGCCGCATATAACATGAACAAATCTTATGAAGGCAACTGGGAAGAGCTTCCTCGGCATGTCCAGTGAGATGGGAGCTGGCAGGAGCTAAGGGGTGAGCGCGTCATCGAGGCGTCTAAGCGCAATGCCTACGCAACTTTCACGAAGTCGCTGCGGGGTAACGGCTGTATAGCTATCTGCTTGTGCCTTCTTTCGGGGAAAGTGGAAGTTTCGAACTAGTCCTTAATATATATACACTTGTTGTCCCTCTCACTCTGATCTCTAACAGAAGCTGACAGGAGCGTTATCAATGTCAAGAACTAGGCCTCGGGCGCCGTCTTGTGTTTCCGCTAGCTTCGAATGAGAGGGGAAAGGTGGAGGCTGTGACACTTATGGAAAATCAGCAACCTTCGGGTATTGGGAGAAAAGCCTCAAGTTGTGCTATATAGGTGATCAGCGTTGAAACTGACCTTAATCATACGTTAAGGATGTAAAGGTGCGTGGTGTAGCAGACTGGGCAGCACATGTCAGGTGTAGGGGATATCAGTTATGTTCTTCTATTGGGCTAGTTGCGTATACTTTCTTACCTCAACTAGCTCAGGCCTCTGCTAGCTCGTTCTCCAACTTTTTTCAATGTACTGTTGTATCACTATTAAAATTAACCAATTGAACCCCTATCCCCGTAACGAACCAGCGAGGCATAAGTTCAGATTGCGCAAAAACGTTTTCGTTTGGCATTTTCATAAGAAAATAACGATTCTATATTATTTTCACATATAATTCAAATCGAATAAATTTACTATTGTATATAAAGTTCGAATATAAGCTAGTATCTATAGAAGATTTTATTCGATGTTTTAAATTAAAATTACAGCTAATATCATTAAGTTTAAATTTGGAAATTAAACGATCGTGTCCTCTTTGCGGTTAATATAATACAAATACCGGTCGCTTTATTATATACCGGGTTTCCTTGGTATATTTTATATAAGAGCAGCCCGTTTGGTAACGCTTTTGGCTATATGTATTATTATTATTCTGTTCCAGTTAAGAAAGAATTTGCGTTAATAGATAAGTTAATTCACGTCAAATTCGGTCCAAGTAACAAGCATTTAAACCGGGGGAAAGTACATTTCTATATGTATACAAATCGCGCAGTCACCATTACCCCTATTCTAACGCTTTAGCACCCTATATTGCTAGCGCCCTTTCTATCCACGGTCATCAGATGAGACCTGTCCCAACGAGGCTGCTCTGATGCCCCATTTCGCCTCACTTCATTCAAGTGGTGCGACTCCACGGGATCTGCGGGCTGCTACTTTCCGGATAGAGTTTACTCTGTCAGTGTCAACCCAGTGCATGTCGCGTATGTCATTCTGGTTTAGGACTAAAACCACACGGTCTCTTGGAGCGTGGACACGAGAAATAGATATATCCCCGTTCGCACTCAATGGGCTTTTAAACCGAACGACATTTGGAAACAAGTAAACATTCTCATCACATAGGCAATGTTAGCTAGCTTGCTGACTGTCGTGAAGACACCATGTGTCAGGTGCCAAGGTGCGGCCCCTTTCCGGGGCCCAGCGACCCACCAGTGTGGCTCCAGTTTGTGTATATATAGGGGGGCTTCGCCCCCGAGTAGTTAGAAAAGGGCAGGCATTAATGGTCATCTATTTACTACCCATACTATGAACCACCTGCTGGGCTGCTTCTTCTGCCTCTCACTCCGTACTTTACCATTTTCCCTGACACCATGTCAGATCCTGAAGTGCCGAAAACTGTGAGGCCCCGCACTACGGCGGGACACTATCAGGTCTTAAATCTCACACATCATGGATTCTCAAATCATCTTCAACTCGCGAGAGATCCTTAACTCACTCTCCTTGTCTCTTGAGCAAACTAGCTGGAGCAGAGTAGAAGTCGAGTACATAGCCATAAAGGATATGAGCAATGCCATCACCATTAGCCAGCCCGACGTTTTGAAGCAAGGAAAATCTCCCGATTCTGCAGCGGACTATCCGAGGGACACTACAGACCAATTCGCCGTCGCGACGGTCATCACCGAGGACTTCCTCAGAGCTCAGAAAAGATCGGCCACCGCGACGAATATCATAATTGCAAGCTCAGCGTCGGTATTGTGGCTGAGCTAGGAGTGCCAATATATACGATGTCCACGGCTTCAGGTGCCATAATAGTCATGAGGAAGAGGATGGTGGGAATCCTGGGCCCGCGTAATACACCGATCGAGTTGAGCCCCGTGTTTTGGAAGCGAGTTTATTAGCTGTTAATGGATTTGAAGCATCTGGGACAACCACTCCTATCGTCCTTATTGTCGATTCTATGCGATAGTCTTAGACAGTACTGGGGGCACAAGGGCTTAGCAACCAATGACCTTGTGTGCTAAATAGGGGTAAAGTGCCCCCCACACCCCTTGTGAATATGTATGAAGATATAGTCCTCCCCCTCTCCAACATTGAGCGCTTACCATAAAGTTCAACGGGTATTCAACCAATCTTTGACATCGTGCGCGTCGCCATTATGGCAACCGACATTGGCTTAGCGATTATTATACTATATATCCCCATAAAATGGCCCCACCCCCACAGCTCAGAACGCTGTTAGCTAGAGTGAGCTGCAAACCCCTTAACCCGCAATGCCTCACCCAATGGTATCACCCAGTACGACGACCAATGCAACCCACAGTCCAAGCAGGCTGTTAGAGCCGGAAGACACAGAAATGCCCTTTGAGCCACCATTTTCGGTTGAATCGGATCCATCGGTGGCTTCCACAGTCGGATGGCTACCCCCGGCCGAACTAGGGACATTGAATCTGGGTAGATCGCAATCACCAGTCATAGCACTCAGATTGGTCTTGGAAGTGATCTCGAGTTCGTTGGTGCCACAGTTCGCATATTGGGCGATATGAATAGCGTCATTCGTTTGGTCAAAAATAGCTTGACAGTGGTCAGCCTGAGGACACTTACAGCAATTTTGTGTAGGTATGGGGCTTGAGCTTACCGTAAGTAGACCGTAGCATGGTGTCTCCAAGCAATACGAAATCCTCGTGCGGACCGATACCTAGGTAGCATGTTTCACCCAGAATGGTTTGAAATTCACGGACTAACTCGCTATATGGGACACGGATAGTGATGCCGTCGAACGCAAAGTCGATAGTACCGGGTACAGTACTCAGTGCGCAGTCCACTGGGAACATTCCGGTCACATCAGGAGATTCAGCCCCAAAGTCGGCAGCAATTGCGTATGCTATCTCTGGCGGGAAGAGCGTAAGGGTGGCGCCGCTGTCAAGAAAAGCGGCCATGGTCGTGTTCTCGTATCGCTTCGTTCGGTTACTGGGTGGAGTGAGACTGATATGATTCATGCCGACCCAGTACCGCGGGGCCCCATCTGGCGACTTCTGTGCCGGGATAATCGGCAGCGTTTTCAGCGTACCACTGAACTTCCCGGTGTCCAAGCCCCCAAAGATGACCAAACCCTCCTGCTCCATCTTGCCTCCAAGAGCAAGACTGAATGCCTTCGTATCCGTGATGCCTTGATCTTCTAACTGGTCCACGAAGTTCTTATAATCTAGAGTCACGCCATGTCCATGCCCTAGGCCGAGTATACCAGTCAATTCGTCTTTCGTTTTCATGGCAACGCCAAACTGCACCTCTTTTAAATGCGCATCTGGGTTCTAGGGTTAGAAATAGGTACGAACGGAAGATAATCGAAAGCTGACCTGTGCCAGAAAGCCTGATATCGTCGGCGACATATTGTATCCTGGCGCTGCCAATACCATAAACCAAGGTTTTAGTGCCAGCGAGCTGCACAGAAGTGGACGAAGCCGAAGGATTGTAATGCCCAACAGCTTCGCAGAACTTTCTGTCAGACAGACCGCCCAGGCTCGAACACTCAGGGTTCACCCAGAGTTCAAAGGAACCAGTATCCAGCTGGACGAATTGAGGCTGTGGCGGGGTTCCAACGTCCACTGGCCTGGGTTAATTGATGGAGGAGATATCCGAACAGACAGGAGGCCACTCACGCCGGGCATAGTATGCGACATCTGATCGATTCGCAAGTGGTGCAGCGACAGTGTCTCGCTTCGACCAGACGTCCCGATTCGTCACGTGCACGATCGGCAGCTTTAGATAATGACCACTATGGTGTTCGGGAGATGAGGTATAACAACCTGATACTGCAAGAGAAAGCAAGAAGAGTAGCCTCGATGCCATGCCGTATGCACGAAAAGTGGGACCAGCACTACCACGCGGCCTACATCGACGCAGAGAACCAAGGTAAGAATATTAGCGTCTTACAGTGGCGGCGACAGGACGCGATGCAGTAAAGTTCGCGTGAAATGACAAGGGAGCCAATGTGACGAAGTTAGCCAATGACGTAGGTAAAGCGAGGGTGCCGGCGAGCCTCGGGTTTTGTGGGCGCTGCTTGAAAGGAGAGCTCCGGAAAGCGAGACCATCGGGAACGCAAAGAGATACGAAGAAGGGGGAGATCAAATGTTTATCGTCATATCAAGGATGGCCTTGCGGAGCCTGTGAATCAGAAATTTTGCCCAGTTGAAAACATTTTGTAATGAAAAGCCGCCAGTCGTCGATGAACAGCCAAGAAGAGCAAACTAAGTAGTTCAAGTGCAGGAAGCGGACATGGCCTTACCGCCCCGGCTCAAGACTCTGCCACTGTCTTAAGCCGAGATGAATGGCGGCATCCGGGCAATTGGCCTCTGGTTTCGAAAAGCTGGGCATTGACCGCCAATATGCCCTATCGGCGTGCCGAGTTTCTTGTCAGGATGTAGAGGCCGTTTATTGGCACTAGCCAAGGTCTACCCCTTGTGGGGTTACGGAAAGGACATTTCGGCGCTCCAAGAAGGCCGTCACTGGTGATAATCGTTCTGGGGAATGTCGACATGCAACGTCGCTGAGGTCTAGGCTCAAACAATACTCATGAGGGCGAACTCAGAACTGTAAAGAGTATTTCGAGGACTTCCGCGGCTGCCTTGAAACCGCCTGTGGACCTCCTCAGCTGTCGGAGACTGTATCGGGTTCAGGGGAAAGCCAAGGGGCTAATAGTCGCCAAGCTCCTGGGCAAGGCAGTCAAATTCAGTGCAGTTTTCCATGGCGCTCGGCGTGTGGAAGTCGGATCTAATTCCCTGCGGGGAATCACAAATTTACTCACAATTGAATTACAATGGCAATTCAGGTGAACCGGAATTACCTCATAAAATCAATTTAAATCATCTTTTCATTCCCCGGGGACCTGAAGATTAGCAGGATTAGGATAACAAGGCCAAGAATCTGCGTTCTGGGACTAAGGGATAATACGAGTAAACACGTGATCGACAGGATTTACGTCAACTGGGGCTCCTATGCTTTCGGTACGTTACCCGTGTTGCATTTCACAATTCACCGCACCAGGGAAGGCAAGAAATTAAGATTTCAATCGAAATATCCCCAGCGATATTGATCTAAATGAGACATTACGGTCGAGAAACTTCAGAAAGTGCGCCATTTGTCTAGCTGTACAAGTCCTGTACTTCAACTTGCCTTGCGTGAGACAGCTTCGTTGCCATCCCGCGCCCGGGAACTTTCGGTGGTGGGCGAAAGTCGTATGAGAACGAACCGCTCAGAGCAGTGTTATACCAAGCGACTTCGCACCAGTCCTATTCGAATAGAATGGTTCTATATCCCTGGGTCACCCTGGCAAGGAGTGGTGTATTGTACGATTAGCAAGCCTGCCTGTCTGGGTGAGCTCCTTCGCGACCCCCTTGAACTTATCGTAAAGGGTGCGAAGAATTCAAAGAGTCGAGGACGAATTTCATCATCGTCTTAGAATGTTGGAGACTCCTATGAGTGGACGCCTTCGAATGAGGCGCTCTCATTTAAGTCCTTCGTTATGTTGATGAGGATGTGATGGCAAAACCAGCACGGCCCATTGCTGCAGCCGATGTAGATACAAGAAACCCGTCTGTATTAGCGCTCAGGACTGTCTCGAAGCTGTATCCCGCAATGAACCCACGTTTCCCATGATTGGATCCTTGTATTTCTGCACGGCAGTGGCGTAGCATTGAGGACGGACTCCTTGGTCTACTTGCCACACCGGAGATACTGTCTCACCAAGTCCAGATGGGGGCAATCAGAGAAGACCTTATCTTCCCAACCAGAAACAGTCATGGACTCGAGATCGGCTTGCGAGATACCACGGTTGCAAATCCCTCCTAAAGGCCGCTGATTCTCATTCTGCAGGATTCTCAGCCTAGCCGCCTCGCTGATACAATATTTCAGTATGCCAATTCGTGTTATTGATTTGTCTGCTGATCAAGACTCCTATCCTCCAAAGTCACTGAGTAGTAGTCGTCCCTAAATCGGTGGATATCGCAATGGGCTCGCCGGTAGTTTGCTAGCGTGTAGAATAGTCGCAATACTTCGGCCCATGACCCGGTCCCGCTTCCCCGGGGATTCTGGGTCCCCTTTTGGCCTGGTAGTCTCGTCTTGCATTTCATTCAGCAGGCAGTCCAACACCTTTCCATGGATTGCTAGGACTTTGAAACATTTCTCAGTTCCCTTGTCCAAAAGCTCGACGGGTTTGTGGGGCGGTTATTCTGTTTGGAGGTATCGTTTTTATTTTACGTTCCACCATGGCGGGGGTACCGAATATATGCATGAGCTCTGCTGTGGTTCCTTGATTGTTACCTGCTCTCTTCTAGATCTTGGAAAGGAAAACCCGGAAAGCCTTCAGCCTGGAAGGCGTATGATGAGACTGCTTCCCTCTGCGGTTCTGTTAGAATAGGGGTAACGACGCCCCACACAACTTGTGCATATGCAGATATGTCGCCCCCAAGCCTTAAGGTTGGTCACCCAGTAGGGAATCCAACGGGTATTCAACCTATATTTAACAGGCCTACCTCAGATCTCGACTTGCAGATATTCCACCAACAGTTTTTCAGGATAGGCATCTATATATCGTTGTCAGCAGCATCGCGCCGAAAGAATGATTTAATCTTTGATTTCAGATGGTCAGAATTCTCGATTCACCGCCATTTCGATCCACATGAACGATGAATTTGTTTGTATTATCGGAGTGTTACAAGGGGGCTGTCACTACTCCCAGAGCGGGCCGCGAAAGGCCAAGGCGAAAGAGCCAAGGAAATTTGCCTAAGATGCCACTCAACGCCCTATCCTCGTTTCTGATGAGGTCGCCGACCTAGTGTGGAGGATCGTGTTGTGGCAGCTCCCCTTTATCAAACCCTCAGTCTCGAGCTGCTAAAACCAAGTTGTTTCTCAGAACAAAAGCGCAGGCGTAGCACCTTTCTATTGAGAGCCCTGGCTCCATTCATGGGAATAGCTCTGTGTGTGGCAGGCGAGTCACTCCGCACGTTTCGCAATCCATATTATCCTCTTATTGATATGCTTCAAATTTCGGAGAAAACAAATTGCAGATCCTGTAATTCGAGTCGCGCAAAAAGTGAGACTAGTTAACCAAGGGCAGTACGAAAAGGGCAACTGGGCTTGGGATATATATATAAGCATACCTAGAGAAGGTGTGCCCATCGATTCCCCTTCAGTTCGGCTAGCAGTCCATGACCACCGGCTGTACCTTCTTCCTTCGGTAGTGGTTTCTCGGAGAGCTATAGGACAATTCAGGGCTTCTAGGTCATATATGTCACGTCACCAAATCAAGGGCGTTAGGGCAATATACATACACTGACAGGATAGAAATCTGGTCTCAATACCTGTTTAACAGCGAAACTCATAATGTTTGACAATAACTTATAAATCGCAATGAAATATAATATTATATAGTAATATCATTCGGCACTATGTTAAAAGGGTTGATTTTATAAAATAAGATTATGCTATTATATTAGGAATAACATAATTATTATACACGCGAGATATTTTTTTCTATTAATTAAAGTGAATATAATATAACACACCATATAACTAACTGCTGACTTTTGGATATTCTCCGATAACAAAATTGAATAAAATAACTTTAACATTATAAATTAATTTATATTAATTAAATATTTCATCGTTAAATATTATTATAGCGTTTTCTCAAATACGCGTATTATATTCGGATTTATAATAAACGTTATATTTTCGCTTTTTCTCTTAAACGGGTTTATGACAATTATGTTAATTATTATTACTTAGCATTATTTTTAATTTTTTTTCGTAATTATATAAACTTATATTTTATTGCAGCACTTAAAAAGTAGCTTATCTAAGTCGTTATTTCGGTATATATAAGCAAGCGCTGCGCGCTTATTAAATAGTTTTCTTTTTGTTTTTCCTTATGCAATAACAGAATATTTCTTAGAAACCCGAGAGACGTTCAGCGCCGCGACATCTTTTTAATTTTTCGGTATATATTAAGAACATAATTCCTGTTGCGTAAATACCTATGTTGTTTTTTCGAAGTAAGCCGATTTCGTATAAAATTAATAAATTATTTTTGTTAACGAATTACTTTAGTAATTGTTAAGTCCTTTTATAAATACCCTTTTTGCTAAATCGTTTCATGTTGCGATTTAGCAGATTATGGCCTCTAGGAACAGTTGTAATACAAACAGCCAAGAAAACTAAGTAGATTAGATTACGTAATATATTACTAAATTATTAATCTATAAATAATAAATTTATAAACCGGAATAAATACATACGTTTATATATATACAATTTAAATAACGTCAATTTATAATATAATTTCACTACATAATATTATTAATATTAGAAAACGTAATTAATATAATTTATTAAGTTTTCGATATATTTTTATTAACATAAATCTTTATAATACAAATTTTATAATTAATTAAATATTTTCCTAATTATACGTTTCAAACTTTAAATAATATTTAATAATTATTATACTAACTTTTTATATTAAACTTATTATAATAATTTAATTTTAAACGAGAACCAAAAACCTTTAAAAATTACCTTTAATAATATATAGGGTATATAAAACTTATTGTAATAAAAAGTGAGGTTACGAAGTATAAAATTACGAAATTAATTTATATAATAAAAGACTATTTAAATTATTTTAACATATATAGAAATCTATTTTTCAATATAAAACTTAAATAGAATATCGAGTTAAATTTATACCGTTATAACTCTTTTTTCGGAAAATATTTTAAAATCATTTAAACTCGGTATAAAAAACTATCTAAAAACGGTAAAATTAATCGAAAAGAAATAATTAAAAAAGTTTTATTTTCTAATCATGTTAATTTTGAAAACACTTTAAAAATTAATTTTTAAAAACCAGGATAAAAACCTTGTTACTATTTGATAAAGTTTATAATTACGATTAAAAAATCCAATTTCGAAATAGATATATATATATTTAGAACTTTTATAACTAAAATAATATAAATTATAGATCAAACTAATAATTTAATAAATAGACTTTATAAACCATTAAAATATGAGGTAAGAAACGAAATTAGAAAACTATTTCTTTTAATTTTGTGAAATAAATATATCTCAAAAATTATTAAAATCGATAATATATAGTTGTTATGACTTAACAGGCTGCGGCCTCGAGAAACGGTCGCAACAAGAAAATAACTAAGCTATATAGGTCGAGTCACGTAATGGCTCGACAGGATCTATCGTAAAGCCTATAGAGCCAGGCTCGATAAGATCTATCGTAAAGCCTATAAAGCCAGACTCGACAGAGTCGGAAGAATTAAGTATAATACGTTCGCTATTTTTATAATTTAGATAATTTTAATTTGCAATAATAATTCATTATTTAAAATATTTTTAATATTACGAAATATAATATATTATTATATTTATTGCTTAATTTCTTACGATAGTCCCGTTAATATAAATCTGTATAACTAAGGTTTAATAATTAATTAAATTATTTAGCCATTATACGTTATAGGTTCTTGTTTAGTAATATCGTTAAATTTTGAGCAATATCCCCTATATTCTATTTACCAGTAAACAGCCCGAATAACGCATTTACTAAGTCCTTAATAACCAGGATACTAAAATAAAATCAGAGAAAAAAAAGAAAAAGCCTTGCTTTTTTCGCGAAAAAGTTTTTCGACATCTGGATATTATAAACGAATATATCGTTCAATATAAGAAAGATAATAACGACCTTACGACGTCTTTTTAAGCCGCTTACGAAAGGCTTAAAAAAAAAGAGAAAAGCTTCCGAGATTAAATTTTTTTTTGAACCAGCTAAGTTATCCAGTTAAATTTTACCAAGGAATTAAAAAAGGTTTTTAAATTTCCAAAATCAAACTTTTTCGACGGAACTTCGATTAAATTACAATTATTTTTAATTTAATATCAAATATATTTCGGGTATTTTTTAATTTACTTAATTACGTTTATTATACAAATCGAATTCGTAATTATATAATTTATCGGAAATGTAATATTTAATTCGAATTTGTTATAAAAATATGTTTTTTATTAATCGAAAAATGAAACCTAAAAATAATACGAATTTATAATAATTACGAATAATTTAAATAAATATTAACGAACTCTTTCAAAATAATAAACAAGAAAATAAAAGCCGCAATATAGATTTAATAATTATAACACAAAAGAAATCATATTTAATTATAATAATATATTTATTTAATTAGCTTTTTAATGGAAATAAAAATAAAAAATATTAATGGCTAAATATTTCGATAGTTTAAGAAAAGAAATATAAAAATCTTTTTAAGCTTAATCGGCCTAATTATTTATCGGATTATATTATTATAGCTGTTAAAATCGAGAATTAATAATACGCCTAACGTATTAGGGGTCTTGAAAGGAAATATAATAATAAACTCCAATATACCGCCAATATTAACGTTTTTTAACGTAATAATATTTCTTACGGCATAAAACTGGAACTTATGGAATTAAAAGTTATTTATAAAAAGGACTGCAACCAGACTAAATATTGTAATTGCAATAAAATGGGATATAAAGCAGCATAATATAAAGCACCAAAAAAACTCCCGTTAAAATAACTGGAAACTTATACCTAAGGAATAACCTAAAGAAAATCAGAGAAACGGAAGCAAAACTATTAACATTATTCGGCCTAAGTACGTATTAGGCTCCCCATAACAAAAAGTATAACAGAGAATGCGAAAAACTAGGAAACTAACTTAATAAATATTGCGAATATAATAAAAAGTATTATATGGACAATTAGGTAAATACCGGAATTAAATAAAAGAACTTTATCCCGGAATCCTTAATTAATACGGCAAAATGCATGCCATATATTGCCGACAACGAAAGTATCCGGATTACGAAGAATAAAAATAATATATTTACGGACGGATTACCCGTATGTATTGTAAAAAATTCGATTTTTAAAACGAATCGGAAATAATAAAAATGATAAATAATAATATCGATATTTTCGATCTATAGCCCCAGGAAACGTTGAGCAATTAGCCAAGGTAAAAAACTAACCCAAAAAAAATAATATTCGTAAAAAGATTGTGGTTATTAATAATAATAATATATCAACCAAACGAAAAAAGAATTAATCCAGTATAAAATAAAAAAACATTATTAAAAATTATTATAAATTTTGATTTTCAGTTAATAATTATTATAAACCTTTATAAAAAAAAGGTTATTAAGAAAAAATACATTAATTTATAGGCGAGCTTTAGAACGATAATTAGCATAATGCGTAATAAAATGTAATCGAAACTATAAAAATAATTTATCTAATAATGAAAAATTTGTAACAAAAGCAAAAATAATTAATATAGCGTAAAAAAATAATATGCCGGCAATAATAACCAATATAGCAGCTTAACGCGCTAAACACAAAAATATAAATAAAATTCGACAAACTCGAAAAAAAGTTTAAAAAAAAAGGTTATTTATAAAAAAGCCGCAGGATAACGAAACCTAAAAGAATTAAAGAAAATTCCCAAAAAGGATTATAAATATAATAATAAAAGCCGTGAATAACCTTATCACTTTAAATATACGAATCGGAACGTACTGGTATACCGTAATGGTAGATTACAGAGCTCCAAGCGGAAATTACATAGTATCAAATATAATTAATACGTTCAAATTACCATAAAGATATAAGTTAAAACTTTATACAACGACAAATGCCGAAAGTCAGGAATTCGTTTATGATAACGGGAAAATTATACGCGAAATTAATTACCTCGAGAATTTTGTGCAAAGACGATATTAAATAATTAATTTCGATATCGTTCTAGTTGGGAATTACCATATGATCTTAGAAAAGACATGGATATACTAATATAAGAATTTAATTGATAAAGGGATTAGCTAGGTAAGGTTCGTCGTATATCTTATTAACGGATGAAAAAAAATTAAGATCTTAACATTCGATCGAAAATAACGACGAATGCAGGCATAAGTATACGATAGAAACCTTATCACCCAAAGGGACAAAACATAAAAAAAATGGGTATCCAAAAGAAATACTATATGTCGTTATTATTATTAAAGCGAAATTAAAATAACTAAATGACGATTTAAAATAATAGCTTTAAAAGTTAGAAAATCTAACTAGTATACCATTATAATATCATAGATACGAATAGCTTTTCAAAAAGGAGCTTAATATAAAATTATTAAAATATAAAGAATGAGATTATGAAATATTCCTAAAAAAAGGATCTTCGACGAAATTTTACCCCATTTATAACTTTAACGGAACGAATTGCCCGTTTTTAAAAAATACCTGGAAAATCGGTTATAAAAATATGAATTCGACTTTCGAAATTACCAGCAGATTACCTAATATTTTTCGTATCTAAGAAAAATAGGAAATTAGAATTTGTAATTAATTATCGATAACTAAATAATATTATTATTAGGGGTCAAATATTATTATCCTTAATCACAAAAACAAAAAACCGATTTTACGAAGTGTGACGAGCTATAGGGTTTAACCAACTATTAAACCTTAAGTCGACGGGTTTATGTTGGCAGGAGTATCGTGGGAATCTGAGCAATAAATACGGTAACGTATTACATCTCTTAATACCGGAAACGCCTTATTACAAACGATTAATATTGATAAGTATTGCAAACTAAAGTTATCTAAATTATGGAATTAATGAACGTATATATCCTTTTCCTTTAGCTGGATCACCACCAATAAGTTGGTAATCCGGCTTATTGGCTTACTACCAGTAAGTTGGTAATCCGGCTTACTGGCTTACCACCAGTAAATTAGTAATCCATTACGTAACTTGATTTATATAGTTTTCTTGGCCTTTTTTATTACGACCGTTCCTGGAAACCGTAATTTATCAGGTCGTAACACGATCTCCCTTTTCCCAAAATCTTATCCTTAAGATTTCTTTTTTTCTGGTAAATTTTTTCCACATATCTTTAACATGTTTTCCGGTATATCCAAATATCGTTTTTGCAAATCCGAACAATAACTTGCCTTGGCTAATTTAATTAAACTCGAAAGTTTTAACGTAATACTTTGTTTTTTTTTATTCTGTTCGGCAGCTTAATTACCAAATAATAAATAAGGTTTTTCGTTATAAGAAATATATCCGTTAAGGTTGTTCGTATAACGGGACAAAAATCCCTATTTCCATAATTAATCGCCATATCCCAAAATCGAAAAAATTAAAAGAAAAAAAGCTAACGGCCGAAAAATCTTTATCCGAAATTTTTACGCGTCTTTTTCGCATACGTCGTTAGCGTTAATACCATCAGTTTTAAGGTACGAAACTTATTAATCGTGCCCTTTAATCCTTAAATAATTCCAACGATTTTACGTAATTGGAATCGGAATCCGTAATTAAGGTTTAAGCTTTAAAAAAATAAACGTTATTTAATAAAATACGGTAGATTAAAGGTTTCCCTCCGTAAATTTCGTAAATTGGGATATTATTATTTCGGGTAATTCCGCCGTTATTAATAAAAGTTTTTTAATAGGTGCTAGGCGCCAACAAGATTTTTAGCAGGTTCCCAAATATTTTCGGAATCCGGGTACTTTTTCCATTTAATTAAGTATTAAGCAAGTTTATTTTATTTTCGCATATCGAATATTTTTTTTTTATTTCGTATACTTATTCGTTTTTTATTTCTATATCGTTTTATATTATATATACTTTAATTATATTTGCTATTAATTCGAATAAAAAAACATAAAAAATTAAATAAAGTTTAATTTTTGGTAAAAATTCTAATTAATAATTATTTTCTGAAATTTTCTTAACAATTTTATATAGACCGATATATTTAAAATCGAATTTTGTATAGGTTATTTTACTTAAATATTTTTTGCAATAAAGAAAATTATTTCCCCTTTTTCGAAAGTTAATCCTTTTAATTTTTTCTAGTTATAATATTTATATATTTGATTTCGTACGAATTTTAACTTTATTTTTATTTTTTGATATAGTTATTATAATTATTTTGACGTAAAAATTACTTTAATATTAATTAAACCGTTTTTACGTATTTTTCTATAAATTTTTGAAATAAAACCAAAATTTGCGTTCGCAAATATTATCTTAATACTTTCGTAATGATTAATATTATAAGCTAATTAAGTAATCGGTAACTTTTTAACTTAATTATTTTATTTATAATTAATATAATATTATAAGTAAATTTCCAGGGTTTAATTTGTTCGTTTTATTTATTTATCCGTTTAAAGTTTAAATATATTAAATAATTTATAATATAAGCCGATTTATGCCATAAAGCTTTGCCAAAATTTTAATACGAATATCGATTTTTTATTTAATATGATTTTTATTAATAATCCGTATATATTAAAAATATATTTAAAGAAAATATGTGCCAGTTATTCGGCGTTGGTATTCTCGTAATATGGTAAAAAATAAGAAAATTTTGTAAATCGATTAACGATTACGAAAATATTATCGTAATATATTTCGGTAATTAAATTTTTTAACATAAAAAGCTTAATAATAAAATCGAATATAATTAAATATTATGGTTGCTATATAACTAATAATAACTATAGTTTTTCGTATAACTTATGTTATCGAATTTTTACTTTGGCGCAAATATCGTATTACCGTATAATTTTTTATATCGTTAATTTTATTTTTTAAAAAAATATATACGTTAAAATCGCTTTAAGGTTTTGTAAATTTTTGGATATCCGTATAATTAATATTTATATATTTTTCGTATTAAATCCTTTTAATATTTTTCTAGTATTTATATTTTGTCCGTTTTTTGGTTTTCTGGGAGATTATCGTTATATTATTAGATTCTCTAATGCATATTACTAGGTATTGTCCGAATCGTCGCAATCTTTCGTAAATGTAAATATCCTTTTGTAATGGTATTAAAAATATATGGCTAACCTTAACCAATTTTTTTTCGAGGTCTGGTTATTTACTTAAAGTATTTGTTTTGTTATTTTTTAAACCTTTTTTATAAATAATAACGAAATCGAAATTCGCCAATTTTTTCGCATAACGAAATTATCGTTTTATAAGTTTTTTGGTCGTAATAAATCAGGTAAAACTTTGATAATCTGTATAAATTTTAACCTGGTATAAGTTTTTCTTTAGGAAATACTTAAACTTTCGAAATACCATAATAATGGGTATAAATTCCTTATCTGGAATGCTATAATTAAGTTCGATATTTTTTAATTTGTATAAAAAATATAATAAGGTACAATTTACTTTAATTATTTTGCTATTCGATTATTATGCCTAATACGTAATCCGAAATATCGGTTTTTAACTTAACGGAATAATTTAAATCGTACATAATTAGTATTGGCTCGTTAATAATTATATTCTTAATATTTTAAAATGCTTTTTCCGTATTTAGCGTTTATTTAAATTCCTTTTTTTTCTTTATAAGATTTGTTAAGGATATAATTATTCTGCTAAAGTTTCGAATAAACTTCCTGTAATAATTGGCGAATCCAAGGAATACCTATATCTCTTTAACCGTTATTGGCGTCTGTTATTCTGTAACTGCAACGATTTTCTTAAGGTTTATTCTAATATGTTTTGGGGTAATGATATGTCTTAGATATTTTATTTCTTATATATGGAACTGACTTTTTTCTGCATTAATAAGTAACCTCGCGTCCTGTAAAACTTAAAGAACCTTATAAACGTATTTTACGTATATTTTTTCTGTTTCCGAAAAAATGAGAATATCGTCGAAATAGCATATAATAAAAATATCGAAATATTTTTGTAATATATAATTAACCATTTACTTAAAGGTTATTAATATGTTCGTAAATCTTATTAATATAACCAAATATTTAAATTATTCGTATTTCGTTTTAAAGGTTATTTTTTATTCGTATTTTTTTAATTTTGATAAAGTTATATTTATTCTTAAAATCGAATATTATAAACTATTTAGCTCCGTAAAGTCGGTTTTTTATTTCCGTAATTAAGAATAATAATATTCGATTTTTAATAATAATATCGTTTAGTTATTAATAGTTAATTATAAGTTATAATTTTTCGTTTTTTTTCGGTATAAAAAATATTAGATATTTTGTTGGTAATTTTAAAGGTCGAATTTATCCTTTTTATAACCGATTTTCCAGGTATTTTTTAAAAGTACGTAATTTATTTTTATTAAGGTTGTAAATAAGGTAAAACCTTGTCGAAAATCCTTCCTTAAAAATTATTTCATAATTTTATTCGCTATGTTTTAGTAATTTTGTATCAAGTTTTTTTTTAAAAAGTTATTCGTATTTATGGTATTATGGTAACATATTAATTAAATTTTTTAATTCTTTAAGCTGTTATTCGTATTATTTCAGGTCGTTATTTAATTGTTTTAATTTCGCTTTAATGGAAATAACAATATATTGTATTTTTCTTTAATATCCGTTTTTTTTATATTTTGTTTTTTTGGATAATAAGATATCTGTTATATCCTTATGCTTATATTCGTCGCTATTATTAATTAAATATTAAGATTTTAATTTTTTTTCTTTTTATTTATTAAGAAAAAATAAAATGAATTTTATTTAGCTAGTTCCGCCGTTAATCAAAATTCCGTACTGGCGTATTTATAATAATCTTAAGATTATATCGTAATTCCCAAATAAAACGATATCGAAATTAACTATTTAATATCGTCCTTTAACAGAAATTTCGAAATAATTAATTTTGCATATAATGTTTCCGTTATCGTAAGCGAATTCCTAACCTTCGGCATTTGTTATTATGTAAGGTTCTAACTTATATTTCCATAATAATTTAAGCTTATTAATTATATCCGATATAATATAATTTCTACCCAGAGTCCCGCAATTTACCATTATAATATACTAATACGTTCCGATTCGTATTTCCAAGGTAATAAGGTTATTAACATTTTTTATTATTACGTTTAAAGCTTTTTTCGGAAATTCCTTTTAACTTTTTTAGGTTTCGTTATCTTACGGCTTTTTTATAAATAACCTTTTTTTTAACTTTTATTTAAGTTTATTAAGCCTTGCTTATATTTTTTTCGCTTAACGTATCAAATTGCTATATTTGTTGTTATTGTCGGCATACCGTTTTTTCGAACCGTATTAATTATTCCTAGTTTTTTTATAATTCCTTTCCTTATTAAATAAATTATTTTTTTATATTTGCAATTATATCCCATTATGCGTCATTTTAACTGTCGTTCCAGAAATCTTTTATAAATTAACGTATTTTTTTAATAATGTTTTTCTCGTAAAAATCCATAATAAATATTAATTAAAAATAAAAATCAGTAATAACTTTTTAATAATACTTTTTTACCGTACGTTGGATTAATTCTTTTTCCATTTAGTAATTATATTATTCATAATAACAAAAAGGGGTTTTTTACGGATATTGTTTTTTTTCGGGCCAATTTTCTGTTTCGGCCAGTTGCTAAATATCTTTTGGAATTATAGTTCGAAATTATCGATATTATTATTCGTTATTTTTATTATGCCCGGTACGGTTTAAAAAATTAAATCTCTTATAGTATATATAGGTAATTCGTATATAAATATGTTATTTTCATTTTTTCGTAATCGGGATATTTTCGTCGTCGACAATATATAATATGTATTTTGCCGTATCGATCGGGGGTTCCGGGATAGATTTCTTTTATCCAGTCTTAATATTTGCATAATTATTTTTATAATACCTTTTATTATACTTACGTTACTTATTAAGTTAGCTTTTTAATTTTTCGTATTTTTCGTCGGATTTTTTATTTTAATAATTTTTATTAAACCTTTTATTTCAGGCCTAATATATATTTGGCTTAAATTATGTTAATAACTTTACTATTATTTTTTTAATTATTCCTGGATTATTTTTCCGATATAAGTGTTTAATTATCTTATTGTGGTTTTTTGGGTTTTTTATATTTGTAAGCCTTATATCCCATTTTGCCATAATTAAAACATTTAATCTGGCTTTAATTTTATTTATGGGTAACGCCGAATTCCATAAGTTTTAACGCCGTTTCGTAAAAAATAAAAGGTATATTTCGTTTTTTCCCTTAATTAAACTTATATCCCGAATATAAGGCGTATTATTTTTTTTCCTATTGTTTTTCAAATTATCGATTATTAATCTTAATTACGTTTACGATATATTAGTTTAAGGCAATTAGTTATTTAATCCGAATAATTTTATTTTTTATATCGTTTTTTAACTTTTTATAAAATATATTAATAAAAATATCGGCCTTATCGTTTCTCCATCTTGCCTTAACCGTAAAATCTTTAAAGATTACGGCATATTTAAATATAAAATTTTTTTGTCGGAATTATAAAAATTATTAAATTATTAATTATTTTTTATCCGGATTACCGAAATTATCGCGTATTTTGTTTTCGAAATTGGTATAAATTAAAAGAATTTCGTTAATAAAATCCTTTTTATTTATTTTTTTTATTTCCAGGAAATTTCTTATAATAGGCTTAAACTAATTAGCCGCATCTTTTATTAGGTATGTTCTTATTATTAGGACCATATCCGCTAGGTCGTTAAAATTTAAAAAACGAAGGTAAATTCGTGCCTAAGTTAAAAAAGTTTAAGGGTTGCCTTTTTTATCGTAAGGTTCTGGCTTTTTTGGCTTTATACAGGCGAAAAAAGGTTGGGCAAGCATAACTTTAAGTTATCGAACTTCTTTTTCCAACTCCCGAATTCGAATTTAAAATTATTAAGTAAAGGTTTCCTAAATGCTGGTCGACATTTTAACAATATTAAATATTGCTTAAAATCTAACGGTATTACTGAATAAAAACTTGTAACGTATAACGAATTATAAAGTTTAATTAATTATTAAACCTTAAGTCGACAAGTTTATATTAATAAGAACATTATAAAAATCTGGATAATAAATATAATAACGTATTACGTTTCTTAATACCGGAAACGCCTTATTACAAACGATTAATATTAATAAGTATTATAAATTAAAGTTATTTAAATTATGGAATTAATAAGCATATATATCCTTTTCCTTTAGCTGGATCACTACCAGTAAGTTAATGATCCGGCTTATTGGCTTATTACCAATGAGTTAATAATCCGGCTCACTAGCTTACTACCAGTGAATTGGTGGTCCATCACGTAACCTGATCCACATAGTTTTCTTGGCCTTCTTTATTGCGACCGTTCCTGGAGGCCGTGGCTTGTCAGGTCGTAACACGAAGCCAAATAGTTCATAATATTCGATTTTTAAAATGGATATAACCTTATTAAAATTAAAAAAGGATACGAATAAAAAATAACCTTTAAAATAAAATACGGATTATTTAAATACTTGGTTATATTAATAAGATTTACGAACGTATTAATAATTTTTTAACGGATGGTTAATTATGTATTACGAAAATATCTCGTTATTTTAGTCAAATATTACCTTGACGATATTTTTATTTTCTTAAAAACTGAAAATAATATACAAAATCCGTTTATAAAGTTTTTTAAATTTTATAGAATTTAAAATTATTTGTTAACAGGGAAAAAAATGAATTTTACGTATAAAAAGTACAATATTTAGAATATATTATTATCTTAAAGCATATTAAGATAAACCCGAAGAAAATCGCTGCAGTTATAGAATAATAAACGCCAACGACGGTCAAGGAGGTACAGGCATTCTTTAAATTCGCCAATTACTATAAGAAATTTATTCGAAAATTTAATAGGATAACTATACCATTAACAAACCTTACGAAAAAAAAATTCAAATAAACGTCCGAAATAGAAAAAAATTTCAGGACATTAAAAATATAATTATTAACGAATTAGTATTAATTATATACGATTTAAACCGCCTCGTTAAACTAAAAACCGATATTTCGGATTATATATTAAGCGTACTAATTAGATAACGAAGTAATTAAAGTAAATTATACCTTATTATATTCTTTTTATATAGGTTATAAGCAACCGAACTTAATTACGGCATCCCAGATAAAGAATTTATAATTATTGTTATAATATTCCGAAAGTTTCGGTATTTTCTAAAGGGAAACTTATATTAGGTTAAGATCTATACAGATTATCAAAATCTTATCCAATTTATTACGATCAAGGAACTTATAAAATAATAAGTTCGTTACGCGAAAGAATTAGCGAATTTCGGTTTCGTTATTATTTATAAAAAAGAACTTAGAAAATAATAAAGCAAATACATTAAATAAGCAACTTAACCTTAAAAGATTAGTTAAAATTAGCCATATAATCTTTAACACTATTATAAAAGAATATTTACATTTACGACAAATTGCGATAATTCGCGTAATACCTTTTAATATATATCAGAAAATCTAGCAATATATCGATAATCTCCTAGAAACTCAGAAAATAAACAAAATATAAATTCCAAAAAAGTACTAAAAGGATTTAGTACGAAATATATACGAATATTAGCTATATAAATATCTAAGGATTTGGAAAACTTTAAAACGGTTTTTACGCATATATTTCTTTCCAAAAATAAAATTAACGGTTCAAAAAATCATATAATAATACGATATTTGCGCCAAAACAAATGCTCGACGACATAAGCCATACGGAAAATTATAATTATTATTAATTAAAAAGCAACCATAATATTTAATCATATTTAACGTTATAACTAAACTTGCTATGTTAAAATATTTAATTATAGGAATATATTACGACAGTAATTTCGTAATCGTTAACCCATTTACGAAATTTTCTTATTTCTTACTACATTACGAAAATATAAACGCCGAATAAATAACATATATTTTTTTCAAACATATTTTTAATATATACGGATTACTAATGGAAATTATTTTAAACAAAGGATCGATATTTGCATTTAAATTTTAATAAGGCCTAATAATATAAATGAACTTAAATTACAAATTATTTAACACTTTTAAACCTGAAATAAATAAATAAATGAATGCATAAACAAATAAATAAATAATACGAACAAATTAAATTTTTCAAACACATTTATAATAGTATATTAATTACATATAAAATAATTAGGTAAAATATTTACTAAATATATAATGGATTTATAATGCCAGGTATTACCAAAATATCAAAATAATATTTATAAACGTAAATTTTGGGTTCATTTTCAAGATTTATAAAATAATACGTGATCATAATTTAATTAATATTAAAATAACTACAATAATTATATTAAAAATTAAATAATTATTATAATTAAAAGACATTAAAAGAATTAATTTTCGAAAAATAAAAACTGGTTTTTTTCGTTACTAATAATATTTAAACAAAACGACCTAATTAAAAACTCGATTTTAAATATATCGGTCCATATAAAATCGGCAGAAAATCTCCAAAAATAATTATTAATTGCAATATTTAATAAAAGTCAAATTTTATTTAATTTTTTATATTTCTTTTTTCGAATTGATAATAAATATAATTAAGATACATATTGTACAAAACGATATAAAAATAAAAAATAAATAGGCATATAAAATCAAAAAAAACTTTCGACATACAAAAATAAAACGGATTTATCTAATATCTAATTAAATAAGAAAAGTATCCGGATTCCGAAAATACCTAAAAATCCGCCAAAATTCTTATTAGCACTTAACGCCTATCAAAAAACTTTTACTAGCAACGTCGAAATCGGCAGAGTTAAAGGTCCCTTAATTAATAAACAACTAGTCGGTGAACTTAAGATTAAACTAATTGAAAAGAAACGCGGCCTCCGTCGGTAAAGCCTTGGCGGCCTCCAGTTCGAACCTGTTTTTTTTTTGACGTTTCAATTTATCCAACTTCTTCAGGGACCGAAGCCCGCGAGATAAAATACGTATTATACGATCGGCCTATAATTTCTTTTGTTTTCGAAACCGGCGAACCTTTGACTACGCCTGTTTCGCTTTTTTTTTTCAACCTTTTTGTTATGACCCAACGAGCCACGGCCTCCAGAAACGGTCTGTCATGATCCAACCACAAGTGCGCGGTGGGGCAGGTCACGTGATGGATCACCAACTCACTGGTGGTAAGCCAGTAAGCCGGATTACTAACTTACTGGTAATAAATTAATAAGCCGGATTATTATTTTACGGATAATAAATTAGCTAACAAAAATAAAATATATATATTTATTATTTTTATAATTTAAATAATTTTAATTTATAATAATATTTTATTATTTAAAAGATCCTTAATATTACGAAATGTCATACATTATTATATTTATTACTTAGATTTTTACGAGATTCCTGTTAATATTAACCCGTCGACTTAAGGTTTAATAATTAGTTAAACCGTTTAACCGTTATACGTTACAAGTTTTTATTTAATAATATCGTTAGATTTTAAGCAATACTTAATATTGTCAAAATATCGATTAACGTTTAAAAAATTCTTATTTAGCAGTTTTAGGTTCGAATTCGGAAATTAAAAAAAGAAGTTCGATAATTTAACGTTACGTTATTTGCTTAACCCTTTTTCGTCCGCATAAAACCTAAAAAGCCAAAACCTTACAATAAAAAAATAACCTTTAAATTTTCCTAATTTAAGCACGAATTTACTTTCGTTTTTTAAACTTTAATAACTTAGCAAATATAGTTCTAGCAGTAAAAATATATTTAACGAAAAATGCGATTATGTAATTTAAACCCATTATAAAAACTTTTCTAAAAATAAAAAAACCGGATAAAACATTTTTATTAATAAGAATTTTTAATTTTATACTAATTTTGAAAACAAAATATACAATAATTTTGGTAATCCGGATTAAAAATAATTTACGGCCTAATAATTTTTAAAATTCCGATAAAGAAAATCCGTATTTAAATACGCCGTAACCTTTAAAAGTTTTGCAGTTAAAACGAAATAAAAAAACAATAAAACCGACGCTTTTATCGATATATTTTATAAAAAGCTAAAGGATAATATAAAAAATAAGATTATTCGGATTAAATAATCCGTTACCTAAGACCGGTATATTATAAAAGTAATCAAAATTAGTAATCGACAGTTTAAAAAATAACAGAAAAAGAAATAATATGTCTTACGTTTAAAATATAACAAATTTAACCAGGAGAAAAAACGAAACGTACCTTTTATTTTTTACAAAACGGCGTTAGGACTTATGGAATACGGCATTACTCATAAATAAAATTAAAACCAAATTAAATGTTTTAATTATAACAAAATAAGATATAAAATTTATAAATATAAAAAACCCAAAAAGTTATAATAAAATAATTAAACCTTTATATTAAAAAATAATCGAAAAATAATTAACGAAATAATAGCAAAGTTATTAATATAATATAAGCCAAATATATATCAGGCTTATAATAAAAGGTCCAATAAGGATTATTACGATAAAAAATCTGACGAAAAATACGAAAAGCCAGAAAACTGGCTTAATAAGTATTGTAAATATAATAAGAAATATTATAAATATAATTACGCAAATACTAAAACTAAATAAAAAAAAGTTTGTCTTAAAACTTTTGATCGATACCGCAAAATATACGTTATATATTGTCGGCCACGGAAATATGCCAATTACGAAAAATAAAAATAGCATATTTACGAACGAATTACCCGTATATATTATAAGGGATTCGATTTTCCAAATCGTACCGGAAACAATAAGGACGATAAATAATGGTATTAACAGTTTCGATTTATAATTCCAGAAAATGTCCAATAATTAGCCGAAATAAAAAGCTGGCCTAAAAGAAGGTAATATCCGTAAAAAGATCCCTTTTATTATTATAAATAATACAATTATTAAACGGAAAAAGAGTTAATCCAGCGTACGGTAAAAAAATATTACTAAAAATTATTACGAATTTTATTGTTAATTAGTATTTATTGCGGATCCTTAACAAAAAGGTTATTAAAAATTACGTTAATTTATAGGAAATTTTTGGAACGATAACTAAAATAACGCATAATAGGATATAATCGTAAATATAAGAAAATAATTTATTCGATAAAGAAAAATTTATAAGAAAATCAAAAGTAATTAATATGGTTCGAAAGAATAATACGTTAATAATAAAAATAGATATAGCAGCTAAATACGCTAAACGAAAAAATATAAATAAGTTTCGATAAATTCGAATAAAAATTAAAAGAAAAAGGTTATTTATAAAAAATTCGTAAAATAACAAAACCTAAAGAAATTAAGGGAAATTTTTAAAAAAGGTTTTAAATACGATAATAAAAACCGTTAACGACCTTATTACCTTAGAAATACGAACGGAACGTATTAGTATACCGTAATAATGGATTACGGAACTTTGGGCGGAAATTATATTGTACCAAATATGGTTAAGAAATGTAAATTATTATGGAAATATAAATTAAAACCTTATATAGCGACAAATACCAAAAGTTAGGAATTCGTTTACGATAACGGAAAAATTATATGCGAAATTAATTATTTCGAAATTTTTATTAAAAAATAATATTAAATCGTTATTTTCGATATCATTTTATTCGAAAATTACGATATAATCTTAGAATTAATATAAATACGCCAATACGGAATTTTAATTAACGTCGGAACTAGCCAAATAAAATTTGCTTTATTCCTTATTAATAAATAAAAAAAGAAAAAATTAAGATCTTAATATTCGATCGATAATAACGATAAATATAGGCATAAAAATACGATAAATATTTTATTATTTAAAAGAATACGAAATAAAGAAAACGGGTATTAAAGAAAAATACGACGTATTATTATTATTATTAAAGCGAAATTAAAGTAATTAAATAATTATTTAAAATAATAAGAATAATAGCCCCAAAAATTAAAATATTTAATTAATATATTATTATAATATTATAAATCCAAAGAGCTTTTTAAGAAAAAACTTAATATGAAATTATTAAAGTATAACGAATAACATTATAAAATAATTTTTAAAGAAAAATCTTTAACGAGATTTTACCGTATTTACAATTTTAATAAAAACGAATTACGTATTTTTAAAGAATACCTGGAAAATCGGTTATAAAAGAAATAAATTCGATTTGCGAAATTATTAGCAAAATATTTAATATTTTCGTACTTAAAAAAAATTAAAAATTACAATTTATAATTAATTATCGACAATTAAACGATATTATTATTAAAAATCGAATATTATTATTTTTAATTACGGAAATAAAAAACCGATTTTATAAAACTAAATAATTTAAAGTATTTGATTTTAAAAATAAATATAACCATATTAAGATTAAATAAAATACAAATAAAAAATAATATTTAAAACGAAATACGGATTATTTAAATATTTAATTATATTAATAGGATTTATAAACGTATTAATAACTTTTTAACAAATAATTAATTACGTATTACGAAAATACTTCGATATTTTCTTCGTTTGTTTTCTCGACGATATTCTTATTTTTTCAAAAACGGAAAAGATATATTCAAAATACGTTTATAAAGTTTTTTAAACTTTATAAAACGTAAAGTTATTTATTAATATAAAAGAAAATTAATTTTATATATAAAAAATAAAATATTTAGGATATATTATTACCCTAAAATATATTAGAATAAATTTTAAAAACATTATTACAGTTACAAAATAATAAATGCTAATAACGGTTGAAAAAATATAAGTATTTTTTAGATTCGCTAATTATTACAGGAAAATTATTTTAAATTTAAGTAAAATAATTATATCTTTAATAAATTTTACGAAAAAAAAAACATTTAAATAAATATCAGATACGGAAAAAGTATTTCGGGATATTATAAATATAATTATTAATAAGTTAATACTAATTATGTATAATTTAAACCGTTCCGTTAAATTAAAAACCGATATTTTGAATTACGTATTAAACGTAATAATCGGATAACGAAATAATTAAGGTAAATTATACCGTATTATATTTTTTTCGTATAAATTAATAGGAGCCGAATTTAATTACGGCATTTCAGATAACAAATTTATGGCTATTATTATGGCATTTCGAAAATTTAAGTACTTTTTAAAGGGAAGTTTATATTAAGTAAAAGTTTATATAAATTATTAATATTTTATTTAATTTATTATTATTAGAAAACTTATAAAATAATAATTAAAATATACGAAAAAATTAACGAACTTTAACATCCTTATAATCCATAAAAAGGGATTAAAAAACGGTAAAGTAAATATTTTAAATAAATAATTAAATTTCGAAAAAGATTAATTAAAATAAATTATATAATTTTCGATATTATTATAAAATAATATTTACGCTTATGACAAATTATAATAATTTGGGCAGTACTTTTCGATATATATTAAAGGATATAATAATATAACGATAATTTCTTAAAAAACCAAAAAACAGATAAAATATAAGTACCAAAGAAATACCAGAAAGATTTAGTACGAGAAATATACGAACATTAATTATACGGATATTTAGGGATCCATAAAACCCTAAAGCAATTTTAACGTACATATTTTTTTCTTAAAAAGAAATTAACGGTACAAAGAATTATACGGCAATATAATATTTGCGCCAAAGCAAAAATTCGATAATATAAGCTATACGGAAAATTACAGCTATTACCAATTATAAAACAATTATAATATTTAATTATTTTCGACTTTATTACCAAATTCCTTATATTAAAGGATTTAATTATAAAAATATATTACGATAACATTTTCGTAATCGTCGATCGATTTACGAAATTTTTCTATTTTTTACCATATTATAAGGATATAAACGTCGAATAATTGGCATATATTTTCTTTAAATATATTTTTAACATATACGAATTATTAATGGAAATTATATTAAATAAAAAATTAATTTTCGTATTTAAATTTTAATAAAACCTTATAACACAAATCGGCCTAAATTACAAATTATTTAACGCATTTAAATATTAGATAAATAAATAAACAAAATAAATAAATTAAACCTTAAAAGATTATTTACGATATTATATTAATTAAAAACAAATTAATTAAGTTAATAAATTATTAATTACATAATTAACTTATAATACCAGCTATTACGAACATATCAAAATAATATTTACGAACGGAAATTTTGGTTTTGTTTTAAGAATTTACAAAAAAGTACGCGATAACTATCCAATTAATATTAAAATAATCCTTACGTTAAAATAATATATAATGGGATATAATTATAAATATAAAAAAACAATTTATTCGATAAGCAAAAGAATTATAAAAAAATTAAGAATAATTAATACCGTTCGAAAAAACAATATGCCGACAATAACGATAGATATAATAGCTTAACGCGTTAAACGAAAAAACATAAGTAAGGTTTGATAAATTCGAATAGGAGTTCAAAGAAAAAGGTTATTTATAAAAAAGTTGCAAAATGACAAAATTTAAAAAAATTAAAGAGAATTCCCGAAAAAGGTTTTAAACGTGATGATAAGAAACGTTAATAATTTTATTACCTTGGAAATACGAACCGGAACGTATTGGTATATCGTAATAATGGATTGCGGAATCCTGGGCGGAAATTATATTATACCGGATATGGTTAACAAGCTTAAATTATTATAAATATAAGTTGGTACCTTATATAGCGACGAATGCCGAAAATTAGGAATTCGTTTACGATAACGAAAAAGTTATATGCGAAATTAATTATTTCGAAATTTTTATTAAAGGATAATATTAAACGATTAATTTCGATCTCGTTTTATTTGGGAATTACGATATGATTTTAGGATTACTATAAATACGTTAATATGGAATTTTAATTAACGGAAGAATTAATTAAGTAAAATTTATTTTATTTTTTATTAATAAAAACAAAAAAAAATTAAAATCTTAATATTCGATCGATAATAGCGACGAATATAGGTATAAAAATACGATAAATACTTTATTACTTAAAGGAATAAAATAAAAAAAATAAATATTAAAAAAAATACGACGTATTATTATTATTATTAAATCGAAATTAAAATAATTAAATAACGATTTGAAATAATAAAAATAATAATTTAAGGAATTAGAAATTTTGATTAATATGTTACTGTAATATTACAGATATAAGCAGTTTTTTAAAAAGGAATTCGATACGAAATTATTAAAATATAGCGAATAAGACCATAAAATAATTTTTAAAAAAGGATTTTCGATAAAGTTTTATCCTATTTATAATTTTAACGAAAACGAATTACATATTTTTAAAAAATACCTGGAAAATCGGTTATAAAAAAATGGATTTAACTTTCGAAATTACCAATAGAATACCCGATATTTTTCGTACTTAAAAAAATAAGAAATTACGATTTATAATTAATTCTCAATAATTAAAGGATATTATTATTAAGGATTAAATATTATTACCCCTAATTACGGAAATAAAAGATTAATTTTATGGAATTAAATAATTTATAATATGCGATTTTAAAAATAAATATAACTTTATTAGGATTAAAAAAAAATATAAATAAAAAATAACTTTTAAGACGAAATTCGGATTATTTGAATAATTGATTATATTAATAAGATATACGAACGTATTAATAACTTTTTAGTAAATTATAAATTATATATTACGAAAAACCTTAATATTAGCGTCGTTTATTATTTTAACGACATTTTTATTTTTTCGAAAATAAAAAAAATATATGCAGAATACGTTTATAAAATTTTTTAAATTTTATAAAACGTAAGGTTATTTATTAACGCAGAAAAAAGTTAATTCCATATATAAAAAATAAAATATTTAAAATATATTGTTATCTTAAGATATATTAGGATAAACTTTAAGAAAATTGCTATAATTACAAAATAATAAGTGCTAATAATAATTAAAAAAATATAAATATTTTTTGGATTCGTTAATTATTATAAGAAATTTATTCGAAATTTTAGTAAAATAATTATATTTTTAATAAAATTTATAAAGAAAAAAATTTAAATAAACGTTAAATACAGAGAAAACATTTTAGGATATTAAAAACGGAATTATTAGCAAATTAATATTAATTATATACGATTTAAACCGTTCCGTTAAATTAAAAACCGATATTTCGGATTACGTATTAGGCGTAATAATTAGATAACAAAATAATTAAGGCAAATTATATTTTATTATATTTTTTTCGTACAAATTAAATGGAGCCAAATTTAATTACGGCATTCCAAATAAAGAATTTATGGCCATTATTATAATATTATAAGAATTTAAATATTTCTTAAAGGGAAATTTATATTAGGTTAAAATTTATACAAATTATTAAAATCTTACTGGATTTATTATAATTAAGAAATTTATAGAACAATAATTTCGTTATGCGGAAAAATTAACGAATTTCGATTTCGTTATTATCCATAAGAAAAATTCAGAAAATAACAAAGCAAATACTTTAAGTAAGCGACCAAATTTCGAAAAAAAATTAGTTAAAATTAACCATATAATTTTTGATATTATTATAAAAAAGTATTTACGCTTACGACAAATTATAACGATTCGGGCAGTATTTTTCGATATATATCAGAAAATTTAGCAGAATAACGATAATTTCCTAGAAAACCAAAAAACGAACAAAATATAAGTTTTAAAAAGATATTAAAAAAATCTGGTACGAAAAATATACGAACATTAGTTATACGGATATTTAGGGATTTATAAGACCTTAAAACGATTTCAACGTATATATTCCTTTTTTAAAATGAAATTAACGGTATAAAAAATTATATAAAAATATAATATTTGCGTTAAAGCAAAAGCTCGACGACATAAGTTATACGGAAAATTACAGCTATTATTAATCGTAAAACGATTATGGTATTTAGTTATATTAAATTTTATTATTAAATTTTTTATATCAGAAAATCCGGTTATAAGAATATATTATAATAATATTTTCGTAATCGTCGACCGATTTACAAAATTCTTTAATTTTTTTATTATATTATAAGGATATAAACGCCGAACAATTAATATATATTTTTTCAGAAATATTTTTAATATATATGGATTATTAATAAATATTATATTAAATAAATAATTAATATTTGTATTAAAGTTTTGGTAAGGTTTTATAATATAAATTGGCTTAAATTATAAGTTATCTAACGGATTTAAACCTTAAATAAATAAATAAATTAAATTAAATTTTAAAAATTTATTTACGATATTATATTAATTACGAATAAAATAATTAAGTTAAGAAATTATTAATTATATAATTAACTTATAATGCCAGTTATTACGAAAGTATTAAGATAATACCGGCAAACGCAAATTTTGGTTTTATTCCAAAGGTTTATAAAAAAGCGCATAATAACGGTCCAATTAATATTTAAGTAATTTTTACGTTAAAGCAATTACGATAGTTATATTAAGAAATAAAAATAGAATTGGAATTCGTACGAAATCAAATAAATAAATATTATAACCAAAAAAAATTAAAAAAATTAATTTTCGAAAAAGGGGAAATAATTTTTTTCGCTATAAAACATATTTAATTAAAACGACCTAACAAAAAATTTGATTTTAAGTATATCGGCCTATATAAAATTAATAAAAGAATTTTAAAAAATAATTACTAATGGGATTTTCCATTAAAAATTAAATTCTATTTAATTTTTTATATTTTTTATTCGAATTAACAGCAGATATAATTAAAATATATACGGCATAAAACGATATGGAAATAGAAAATAAATAAGCATACGAAGTAAAGAAAATTTTCCATATGCGAAAACAAAACGGATTTACTTAGTACCTAATTAAATGGAAAAAGCATTTAAACTTCGAAAATATTTGGGAACCCGCCAAAAACCTTATTGGCGCCTAACGCCTATTAAAGAATTTTTATTAATAACGACGGGCGCGTCCTAATTAACGGTCGACCAGTTAATAGCCGGGATATCGGGCCAGTTGATTACGGCTTACGTTAATATAATAGCCGTAACGGCAGCCTCTAATTATTTTTGTTCCCGACGTTTTTGTTTTTTTAGCTTATTTAACGATTGGAGTTTACGTTATACCATAATAACGTTTTTCGAACGAATTAACGCTTTTTATTTACGTAAACGAATAAAACAAAAAAAAACTTTATTTATTTTTTCCTGATATTTGCGTTAAATTTCGAAGTAAAACCGTTAAAGCTTTAATAATTGCTTTTCGGTAAGCGTTTTTTTACGCTTTAAATGCTAATACTTACGACGAATATTTTGCAAAAAAAATAGGTATATCGGTATTATTATAGGATCGACCCTGATTAATATATTCCTTATACATTAAAACGTTTTCTATTATTTTATATCTTATATTTTTCGAAAAATAATAAAAATAAAATATAATTTCGTAACTAAATTCGTTAAAGGCTTTTATGAGGTTAATACGACGAACGGTAGAAAAACAGGGAATACGACGAATTTTGGAAATACGAAACGATATAATTAAAAGCAAAAAAAAGGATATTTACCAAAAGAAAAAAAAAGAAAAAAGAATTTTTGAGGGTAAGGTTTGGGAAAGGGGGAGATCGTATTACGACCCGACAAGTTCCGGTTTTAAAAAACGGTTAGGCAGGAGCATACGGGCTATCTCCCGGGTTACGTAACGGTAATCATTATTAAGCCAGTAATTATTAGTGATTAAAGATGATTTTAAATAATTGTAATTATTATTAACGACGTAATTACGAGTAATTAAGCTAAAAAGGAAAAAGATATATATGTTTATTAATTCCATAATTTAGATAGCCTTAGCTTATAATACTTATTAATATAATATCGTTACTTAAGGCACCTTTGGCATTACGAGACGTAATACGTTACTGTATTTATTGCTCAGATTCCCACGATACTTCTGCTAATATAAACCCGTCGACTTAAGGTTTAATAGTTGGTTAAACCGCCTAGACGTCACAGGAACGTATTTGGACGCTGTTTAAACGTTATGTTAACGTAATTTAATTAAACGTTAACCAGCTTTCCATTCCTTATTAAGTTTTTTTAAAATAACGGCGATATAATTAAAAAAAGCTTAAAGGTTCGGCTTTTTTAAGGCTTTTTACCTCTGCGGCAAAAACGTCGACTTTTAAAACTAACGGCTAAAAATTCCCCAAATGTAAAAAAACTGCATACGATTTTTGCCGATCGCTTTTCCGTTAACGAATAACTTCTTATATATTTCGAACCTTTAAGCGTTATAATCCTTACGGCCTTATAATTCGCGAACGGCTCGTAAAACCTAACGGCGCGGTTTTTTGATATCCATGGCGAATAAGCTGCGTACGAATAACGGGTACGTAACGCTGGCGTATTTCTTACGGCGACGGACCGTTCGCGAAAAAGGAGATTTATTACTATGTAAAGGGCTGTATACGTAATAGCTAAAAATATAGGCCATAACAGGTCTATTGACAAATCTAGGGAACAGCTAAGAAAATGCGTAGGAGCAACTAGTTATATATATAGGAACCACGGGATTAGCGCTATGTTAATCCCTCCACTAGGGCCTTTGGCCCGTAATAACCATAATAAAAATATTTAATATAAAATTTATTGTTTCGAAATTCTTATTTAAAAATAATATTAAATAATTATTTGAAATATTATTTTATTAAAGATATATATTATAGTTTTAGGTTTATTAAATTTATGTTAATATAGGATTTGAATAAATAAGAGTTTAATTAATAAACGTTGCTTAATATTCCATATATAAATAACAAATAGTGATTATAGAAGTCGATCGAAAATAATAGCGATTGTAATTATAAAGATATAAGAGATATTTTATTATCTAAAGATATAAAGGGTAAAAAAAGGATATTAAAAAATATAACATATTATTTGTTTTAATAAAGTATAATACAAATACTTATATAATAATTTTAAACCATATTTTTACAAATTTAAACAATTAAGTAATGTATTATTATAATATTAAAAATTTAAATAACCTTTTAAAAATACAATTCAAAATTACTCGAACGTAACAAATAAAATTGTAAAATAATTTTTAAAAGAAGTTTATTTATAAAGTTTTTTCTTATTGATAATGTTAACAAAAGTAAATTACGAACGCTTAAAACATACATGAAAAATAGGTTATCAATAGGGTAAATTTAACATTTAAAGTTACAGGTAAAGTATTTTATATGTGTCTTACTTGAAAATAACAGCAAATTATAATTTATATTTAATTATTAATATTTTAACCATATTATTATTAAAAGTCAACTTTTATTATTTTTAATTATTAAACCAAAACTCCGTTTTAGGGAATTACATAATTTAAAACGTTTAATGCTAGAAATTCGTATAACTTTAATAAAATTAAAAAGAAATAAAAACAAAAAAATCAATTCTCAAATGAAATACGAATTATTTAAATATTTAATTACGTTAATAAAATTTATAAATCTATTAGTAATGTTTAACGCATAATAAATTTTATAACTTACCTGATAAGCTTACCGAATAATTAAGCTTATCGGATAGTTTTTGACAACTTTTAATTACCCAATTTCAATTAACCATTTTTCAATACTAACAATATAAAACGGCTTATATAAAAAGCAAGAACAGATTTATTTGTCCAGGCTGAAAAACGAGACCCAATATTTAATTATATAATATTTAGTTCCATTTATGAAATCGCTTATTTTACTTTGTACGAACGATATATCGATAAATCCTTCAAAACCGATATTATCTTTAATTCGCGAAAATTAACGTCAATCGAAAAAAAATCGATTATCGACCGAATCCGTAACTTAGATATAGAAACATTTCCTGTCCGGCTTTAATATTTTGAAAATATGGCGAATATATTGCTTATTTAACTTGTTGCAGGATGCGTCGGGGTTAAATAAATGTCGAATTTTGTTTAACGGCAAAAAAAAAACTTAAAATGCGTTTAAATCGAAAGATTCATTATTAAAAAATATTATGCGAATATCAAGAAATATTTCGCAAATAGTTTAAATTTATTCGAGTTATAATTTCAAAATACGGTGTTATAAAAAAAGATATTTATAATTTCGACGAAATCAGATTTTCAATAATGCTTTTTATAATAACTGGTATAGTAATTATCGGTACTGAAAAAGGTAAAAAACCTAAATAAACGTAATAAAAGAATTAGAAATAGGTTACAATTATATATGTTATTAATTCGTAAGATTAGATATTATTGTTATTTATTATTTAGCTGGAAAAAATTACCTTAATTCTTAATACCGAAAGAATCTATTACCAGCCGATTAGAAAATTAATTTAAGTGATAATAAATGAAAAACGAACGAATTAAGTTTAAAGTAGGTTTAATATTTCGATAAATATACTCGAACGGGTACGAAAAAATCGAAACGTTTTCTTATCTTCGACGAGTACGAAAGTTATTATTTGATAAAATTCGAAGAGTATTACGCGAATAACGGTATTATTACGCTTTATATGCTTACCTATTCCTTTTATCGGTTTTAGCTTTTCGACTTATTTTGTTTTTTTACTTTAAAACGCGTTTATTCGCTTTATATCGAGAATTTGATACCATGTTACTAGACCCATATCACGAAAAAAAGTTTTCGCCGGTTTTTACAATGCGTTTAAAGTTGCTGTAACGTCCGAGAATATTAAAGCCGGATTCGCAAAAACTGGATTTGTTTTATTCGATCTCAATAACGTTTTATCCGACTTGGAAATTTCTCCAGCTATACCTATATCGACCGTATCGCCGTTTACCTCCGCCCGTTCCGGGGGGGGGGGGGGGGGGGGGGGGGGGGGGGGGGGGGGGGGGGGGGGGGGGGGGGGGGGGGGGGGGGGGGGGCAGCG
>QJNS01000079.1:50007-198469 GCA_004154925.1 Monosporascus cannonballus
CCCCCCCCCCCCCCCCCCGACGAGAACCTCTAAAAATATTCGCGAAATAACAAAACATAAATGTTATTTATAAAAGAAAATCAAAAATTACCAGGGTAGCTTGCCGATAAAAATAACTAAATCGGTTAAATTTTTAATGAAAAATAACTTGATACTATTATATAAAAATACTTTTTAGAAAATCAAAATAATTACTTATGCGAAACGAACTATATCTTTAATTAACATTGAAAGATCAAAAACAAACGGCTTTAAACAGGAGAAATATTTACTATACGAAAGGAATAAGCTGCTTTAGCGGAGAAAGAAAATAATAATAAAAGATATAACTAATAACGGCTGAAAATACTAGTCGCAAAAAGGTTAAGACGAAAAAGCAAAAATATAACATTTGCGACAGGTTCGGATATAATACGCGTATTTGTAAAAAGATTATAAATATATTTAACGAGAAAAAATCCGATTAATTTGTATTATTTTGATATATTGTAATTAATTGATTTGAATTTGTTATCGAATGTTGTCAAAAACCATCCAGTGAACTTGTCTATCCAGTGAGCTTGTTCGAGACGTTATTACGAAAGTATTTCGATATTTTCGTTATATATTATTTTAATTAGAGTTTTATTTATTTGAAAATAAAAAAACTATATAATATATATATATATATTTAAGATATTTTAAGTTTTATAAAATGTTAAATTAATAATTAATGTCGCGAAAAATCAAATCTATAAGTAAGAAATAGAATATTGGAGATATATTATGACATTAGAATGTATTAAAGTATATCTTCAAAAAATACTATAATTAGAAACATTTACAGATTAATTATAATTAAGGAAATATCAGTATTTTTTAAGTGTATTTAGTATTATAACAAATCTACCTAGAACTTTAGCAAATATATTATATTTTTAATTAAAGGTATCAAAAAAAGAAATTTAAATACTGTAAGTAGAGAAAATCTTTCAAAGAATAAAAAATATAATTATTAATAGAGTAATATTAATTATATATAACTTAATACGTTTCGTGAAATTAAAAACTAATATTTCGAATTACGTATTATATACGTTAATTAAACAATAATACAATTAAACTAAATTATATGTTATCGCATGTTTTTCAAATAAGGTAAAGGGAAAACCCAATTCAATTTCGATATTTTAAATACAAAATTTATAAGTATAATTATATATTTAGAAAATTGTAAGAAATTTCTTCAAGGAAATCTTTATTGAATTACAGTATATACGAATAATTAAAATTTTATTTGTTTTATTAGAGTTAAAAGACTTACGTAATAATAATTATAATATGCAAAAAAAACAATCAATTTTGATTTCGCTATTATTTATAAAAAAATGTTTCAAAAATAGCAAAACGGATATACTAAATAAACGACTAAATTTCGAAAAAGAATTAATTAAAGTTAGCTATATAATTTTTAACATTACTCTAAAAAAGTATATATTTTTACATTAAATTATAAGAATACAGGTTTTATTATATAAGATATATTAAGAAATTAAAAATACAACGATAATTAACCAAAAAAACGAAAAATTCAATAACTTATAAGTCCCGAAAATATATTTAATAAACTTAAAACGTGATATATATAAATATTAATAATACAAATGTTAAAGGGTTTACAAAACTGTAATATTATTTTAGCGTATTTATTATTTCTTTAAAATAAAAATAATAATTTGAAAATTACAATAATAATACAATATTTATAATAAAACAACCCTATAATGATAAATGTTTTGCGGAAAATTATAACTATTACTAGTTTTAAAGAAAGCATAAAATCCCATTATTAGATATTTTATTATTAATTTCTTTTATTTACAGATTTATCAACAGGAACATATTACGATAGCATTTTCATAATCGTTTATAAATTTACAATACCTCTTTACTTTTTACTTTATTAAAAACAAATATTAATACAGAATAAAATTTTATATTTTTTAAAACATAGGTTTAATATATACGTACTATTATATAATAGTATTTTTAATACATATATTACGTTTATTTTAATGTTGTAATAAAGGTTTATAATATAAATCGGCTAAAATTTTAAAACATTTATTATTTAATTGACATATAATAATAATTATTAAACAAATATTAAAATTATAATAAAAACTGTAAATTCTAATTTGATAGCGGATATTTAAAGATATATATATAATACACTGATGAATATTTAAATAATATTTACGTATATATAATATAAATAATGATATTAAAAGGTTAATTTTAAAATTATAATTCGTACAGAATTAAATATAAAAATATTATAACTAAAAAACGATAAAAAATTACCTTTAAAGCATAATATATCTTATTATAAATCATATTTAAAAACAAATCCAGTACAAAATTCGATTTTAAATCTATCGGTTTATATAAAACTCTTAAGAATATTTAAAAATATAATTATTAATTAGACTTTTTATGAAAAGTTAATTCATAGCTAATTATTTATATTTTCTTATTTAAATTAATAACAAATAGCATTAAAAACTCCACCAAACGAAACAATGTAAAAACAAAAAACAAAACAATATATTAAATAAAAGAAATTCTGAATGTAAGTTTAAAAACAGGGACTTACTTAGTACATAATTAAATAGAAAAGTTATCCGAATTTCGAGAAAATTTAAAAATCCGCAAAAAATCTTATAAACGCTTAACGCTTATTACGGAATTTTTACTAATAAAGACGGAACTTGAATTTGCATTTTAATCAATATTTTAAAAAGCTGGCATTTACGAATTTACGGAACTCCAGTTAATAACGTTTATATATTTAAAAATTTGAATTTTTATAATCGTTTTTCTTTTGCAGTATTGGAAGTTATTAAATTCGTCTAGAGATTAAAAAACGCTATTAATATGTTTAGTATTTCACATTTATTGTTATTGCTGTTAACGATAAATAAGGAATAACCGGGCAAATAAATCGGATAAAGTTTTTTCGGCAATTAATTGTGTTTTTAATAACGAATTTCTGTGATAAAATATTTAATTATAAGGATAAAGATATTTATTCCATTATATAGCAGGTTACGATTTAAATATTTCTTATAACGGATAATTCTTTTTTGTTATTTGATAAACAAAGTTTTTTTTAAAAAAACAAAAAGAAATACGATATAATTTCGAAACCTGTTATTTTTACTAAATTAGTTAAAATATAACGTTATTTGTTTTTACGAAAGCGACGTTTAGAAATACGACCAGATATAATTGAAAAAAATAAAGGACTTACTAGAAAAAAAACTTTTAAAACAAAGACTTTTTTTAAAAAGAGAGGAAATTGTATTACAATTTAACAAATTACAGCCTTTGAAAACGGTCGTAATAGAAATAACCAAAATAACCAAATCGGTTAGATTACGTAATCGATTATTAATTTACTAGAGGTAAACTAATGAGCTAGATTATCAATTTACTAGTGGTAAGCTGGTAAGCCGGCTCAGAATATATATATTCGTTATTTCTATAATTTATATAATAACAGATTGTAATAATACTTCGTTATTTAAAACGTTTTTGATATTACGAAACGTAATTAATTACTGTATTATTGCTTAAGATCTTGCAAAACTTCTGCTAACATAAACTCGTACGACTTAGATTTAATAGTTAATTAAATTCGTTAGCTATTATTCTCCTGTTTTAATTTGATAAACATATATTATTATTCAATAAATTAAACATATAATATTTTTTGATAAAATGAACAAAAATATAAAATGTGTAACTTTAAAAAGTAATAAATACATTTTCTTATATATTATGTCCGATTTACTTAAAATGTTAAAATGCTTTTAAGTTTTATATTTATATAAATTATCTTTATTATTTTTAAAAAAAGATTTGTTAACTGATTTATATCCTCGTTATTATAAGTGTACCTTAGCACAGAAATTAATAATTATGACTACAATAAAGTTAACTTATTTGTACAACTTATTTAAATTGTTACTTTAATTCTACCATAATTGGTTTTCGACTTAAAGAAGTTTTTATTTCTTTAGTCGCTTAATTATATATGATATTAATTAATTTAAAAACAAATAGTAGCGTATTACGTAAATTATAAATTTACAATATATTTAACATATTGTAATCGACACACACTATTTGTTTTTTGAAATTATCAAGAATTTGTATAACTAACCTTTTTTTGCAGCTAACTTTAATTTTCGGAAATTAAAGATAAAATCTGATTAGACGCCTATATTATTATATCTGCGGATTAAAGTAATTTAACACCATTGTGTATAACATCGAGGCCTTTTTTTAATAATTAGATTCTTTATTTCTTTTTAAACTTTTAAACGATGAAATTTATTTTAAATAAGTGTATAACACATTTTATATTTTTAACGTTCACAAATGTGTAAAGTAAATTAGAAATTTCCGATTTCAATAAATTGATCCGACACCATATTTAAAACGTTTACTTATATAATACGTTTATAAAAAAATTCACTAATTACCTTTTGTACTAAGGAAATATAGAAAAGGTATATTCTTAACCAATAATTGTACATTATTACCGAAGTAGCGATTGTATTTATTAAATTGCTATAATATTCGAACCGTACATAATTTATACATGTATATTCTTTATTTTACTATTTAAATCCGAAACATTTAAACGTTTATCTTAACTGTTCTTCTTCACTTTAAAGTACTTGGTTAAAACTTATATAAAATGGTACGTTATAAAATTAAGTTTACCATGTTAGACCCGTATTTTTTAATTTAACCTTAATATTCTAAAGGTTATTAATACTATTTAAGGTTTTATAACTTAAATCTTTATACATATAAACTTTTCAAGATTATTTAATTTCGATAACGGAAACGTGTAACGGCTAGGGGTTTAACCAATTATTAAACCTTAGTCGTACGGGTTTATATTGGTAGAAGTAATATGGGAAACTGAGCAATAAATACAGTAATCGTGTTACGTTTCTTAATACCTTATTATTGCAAACGATTGGTATTGATAAGTGTTATAAGCTGAAGTTATTTAAACTATGGAATTAATGAACGTATATATCCTTGTCTTGGCTTAAGGTGTTTATTATGGCTTAACGACATTTTTCTAGTTGAGTCCCCTTGAGCCCCTTTAAGCCCCCTTTGGTGCTTATCCGGCTTAAGCCCTTTTGACCAATTAGGGCCCTTGAGCCCTTTGAGCCAGTTACGTGACTTCTTGGCTAGGTCGGGGTCTGGTTCTTCAGGATCCCGACCGTTTTCAGAAGCTAAGACCGTTAGGTCATAACATCGTACTAAATGTTTTCAGTATGTTTCTGTAATTTATATTTTATTCGTTTTTTTTTATTTTTTAAAAGAATGTTATTATATTGTTAGACTTTCTAATATATATTAAAAGGTATTGCCCGAATTGGTATAACGTATTATAAGCGTAAAGAAATTTTTGAAATATTTTTAAAAATTATATAATTAATTTTAACCAATTTTCTTCGAAATTTGGTTGTTTACTTAAGGCGTTTACTTTATTATTTTTTAAACTACTTTTGTGGATAACAACGAAATCAAAATTCGCTAATTTCTCCGCGTAACGAAATTATCGTTCTGTAAATTCCTTAATTATAATAAATCGCATAAAATTTTAACAATCCGTATAAACTTTATTTTGGTGCAAATGTCCTTTTAAGAAATACCTAAAGTTTAGGAATAATATAATAATAACTATAAATTCCTTATTTAAAATATTATAATTAAGTCCGGCTTTTTTTTGCTTATATAAAAAATGTAATAAGGTATAATTTGCTTTAATTATTTTATTTTCCGATTATTATATTTAACGCATTTTCCGAAATATCGGTTTTTGATTTAACAGAGCGGTTTAAATCGTATATAATTAATACTGGTTCGTTAATAATCGTATTTTTGATATTCTGAAATACTTTTTCCATTTCGAACATCCATTTGATTTTTTTTTTCGTAAAATTCGTTGAAGGTATAACAATTTGGCTAAAGTTTCGAATAAATTTTCCGTAATAATTGGCGAATTTAAGAAATGCCTGTACTTTCTTAACTATCGTTAATGTTTATTATTTTATAATTATAGCAATTTTCTCAGGGTTTATCCTATTATATCCTGGAGTAATAATATATCTTAAATATTTTACTTCTTATACGTAAAACTAATTCTTTTTGCATTAATAAGTAACCTTACGTTCTATAAAGTTCAAAAAGTTTTATAAACGTAGTTTATATATTTTTTCCGTTTCTAAAAAAAATAAGAATGTCCTTGAGGTAATATATGACGAAAATATCAAAATATTTTCATAATACATAATTTATTATTCGTTAGAAAATTGCTAATACGTTCGTAAATCCTATTAACGTAATTAAATATTTAAATATTTCGTATTTTGTTTTAAAAGTTATTTTTTATTCGTAACCTTTTTTTATACTAACAAGGTTATATTTATTTTTAAGATCGAATATTATATATTATGTAATTCCCTCAAGTCGAGTTTTTTATTTCTGTAATTAAAAGTCATAACTTTTCATTTTTAATAATAATATTCTTTCATTAACGCTAAATAATTATAAGTCATAATTTTCGGTTATTTTTGGTACGAAAAATATTATATAACCTACTGGTAATTTCGAAGGTCGAATCCATTTTTTTATAACCGATTTTCCAAATATCTTTAAAAGTACGTAATTCGTTTTTGTTAAAATTGTAAATGGAGTAAAATTTCGTCGAAGATCCTTTTTTAGGATTATTTCATAATTTTATTCGTTATATTTTAATAATTTCGTATGAAGTTTCCTTTAAGAAGCTGTTTATATTTATGATATTATAGTAACATATTAGTTAGAGTTTTTAATTTTTGAGGTTATTGTTATTTTTGGTTCGTTATTTAATTGCTTTAGTTTCCCTTTAATAATAATAACGATATATTGTATTTTTCTTTAATACCTACTTTTTTCTTATATTTTATCTTTTTAAATAGTAAGGTTTTTGTTATGTCCTTATACCTATATTCGTCGTTATTTTCGATCAAATATTAAGATTTTAATTTTTTTATCTCTTAATAAAGTAAAAGATAAACCTTATTTAGCTAGTTTTTTCATTAATTAAAATTCCGTACTAATTTATCAAAAGTAATCCTAAGATTATATCGTAATTTCTATATAAAACGATATCGAAATTAACTATGTGGTATCGTCCTTAAATAAAAGTCTTAATGCAATTAATTTCGCGTATAATTTTCCCGTTATCGTAAGCGCATTCCTAACTTTCGACATTTATCGTTATATAAGATTTTAAGTTATATCTTGATAGCAATTTAAGTTTATTAACCATATCCGATATAATATAATTTCTCTCTAAAGCTCCGTAATCCATTATAGCGGTATATTAATGCGTTCCGATTCGTATATCTAAAGTAATAAGGTTATTAACGGTTCTTATCGTTACGTTTAAAGCTTTTTTTAGGAGTTCTCTTTAACTTCTTTAGGTTTCGTTATTTTACGGCTTTTTTATAGGTAACGTTTTTTTTAATTCCTTTTCGAATTTATCGAGCTTTATATAGGTTTCGGTATTTAGTGCGTTAAGTTATTGCATTTATTGTTATTGCCGGTATATTGTTCCTTGGAAATATATTAATTATTTTTAAATTTATTATAATTTATTTCTTTATTAGGTAATTTATTTCCTTATGTTTTCGATTATATCATATTATATATCGTGCTAATTATCGTTTTAAAGTGTTTCTGTAAATTAATTCATTTTTTCCTTAATAGCTTTTTTCGTAAGAGTTTGTAATAAATGTTAACTGAAAATGGAAATTTGTAACAGTTTTCTGGTAATATATTTTTATTATATGCTAGATTAATTCCTTTTCCGTTTCGTAATTACATTATTAATAATGATAAACGGGGTTTTCTTACGGGTATTATTTTTTTTCGGGCCAGCTTTTGATTTCGGCTAATTATTAAATATTTCCTGGGGTTATCGATCGAAAATGTCGATATTATTATTTATCGTTTTTGTTATTTCCGGTAGGTTTAGGAAAGTCCAATCCTTTATAATATATACGAATAATCCGTCTATAAATATATTGTTTTTATTTTTTTAATCGGCATATTTTCGCCGTCGATAATATATGGCATATATTCCGCCGTATCGATGAGGAGTTCCGGAATAGGTTTTTTCTTTTAAATTTTAATATTTGCGTAATTATCTTTATAATGCTTTTTGTTATGTTCGCGATGTTTATCATGTTAGTTTTCTGGTTTTTCGTATGTTTCGTCGAATTTCTTGTCGTAATAACCTTTATTTTGTTCTTCGCTATAAGGGACCCGGTATGTATTTAAGCTAAATTATATTAATGGATTTGTTTCCGTTTTTTTGAATTTTTCTAGATTATTCTTGGGATACAGGTTTTTAATAATTTTAACTGGGGTTTTTAGGTACCTTATACCATATTGCCTTAGCTCTCATCCTGTTATAATTAAAGTATTTAGTTTAGTTTTAGTCTTTTTTATAAATGGCTTTTATTTTTATAGGTCCTGGTTCCGTATTGTAAAAAATGTTATCACGTTAAGAAACGCTGGTATTAGCCGTATATCGGGATTTGTTATTATTTTTTGGATATTTTTAATGCGTTAAGCGTATTATCGATCGTTAATCTTAATTATTATAACGATATAATCCGATAAATAATTAGGCCGATCGAATTTGAAAAATTCTTTTTATATTTTTTAAGTTATTGAAAGATTTAATTATTAATATTTTTTCTCTTTAATTTAGCTTAAATATTAGCTAAACGAACGTACTGCCGCAATTAAATATTAATTCTTTCTGGCATAATTACCACATCTGTAATTTAGCTTTTATTTTTTCGTTTATTATTTCGAAAGCTTTTATTAATATTTACTTAATTTATTCGTAATCGTTATATATTTGTATTATATCCGGCTTTTGTTTTTCAATTAACAAAGTAACGTACTTTTTTATAACGGGTTTAAATTAAATGGCTATATTTCTGGTAAATTATCCGATTAAGAATTTAATTCGTATAATAAGCGTAATTAATCGAATTAAAAAATACTCGAAATATATTTGGCATTAAATTAAAAATAGTTATAATTTAATCGAAGTTCCGTTAAAAAGTTCTGACTTGAGAGGTTTAAAAACTTTTTTTGGTTCTTTAATAAAATTTAGTTAAATAACTTGGTTTGTTCGAAAAGACTTTCCGATTCCGGGAGTTTTTTTTAAAATTCTTATGGGCGGCTTAAAAGGACGTCGTAAGGTTATTATTATTTTTCTTAAGTTAAAAAACGCGTTTGTTTATGGCATTTAGGCGTTAAAAAAACTTTTCGCGAAAAAAGCGAAGCTGTTTTTTTTCGAATTTCATTTCAATATCTAGGTTATCAAGGACCTGGTAAATAGACTATTCGGGTTATTTGCTGGTAAATATAATGTCGGCGATATTGCTTAAAGTTTAACAGTATTACTAAATAAAAACTTATAACGTATAACGGCTAAAGGTTTAACCAATTATTAAACCTTAATCGTACGAGTTTATATTAGCAGAAGTATTATGGAAAATTAAGTAATAAATATAATAACGTATTATATTTCTTAATACCAAAAATATCTTGGGTAACAATATTTTATCTTAAACTGAAATTATCTAAGCTATGGAAATAATAAGCGTATTATATTTGGGCGTGGTTCTCATTAATCTTAGAATTCGTTGGATGGGCCAGCGATTCTCGCGATCACGTGACTTGAAGCGTCCCCACTCTTTTCTGACCGTTTCCGGTCGTGCCATGCAGTTGGGTCATAACAAAACGCTTATATGAATTAAAACCTCAATATAGCTATAGCCCTATAACTCGCGCTAAGGGATACCTTTTAGGGATGTTAAAATTCGTCCAGATACTGAGTACATGACTCATCCTGCCTAAATTCATTACGGCTGCCACACTGTCCCAATTGTCGTATAATTAGCGTTATCCACTCCCCTGACTAGTTTGAGCTCGTGACACTGCGTTCTGGCGTAGATTCGCGGATCTATTTTCACTGGCCGCAAGTACACCTGTACCGCTCTTAAAGAGCCTGACTCATTCGGTTCCCAGCAGTTCAGCGTGAACTTTAACGTCGTTCTGTTTCTGACAGCCAACCAAATGTGGAAGGGAATCGCTCCCACTACAGTCAGGCCGGTGAAGATCGCAGTTTTGTAATGGTCCTTCTTGGATATGGGACCGCTTATGCCTTGCGGCGTTTTTGTGAAGCCGCCTCTGTGCCGCATGACGCCTTTGCCTTGGATAGTCATCTTTCCACACTGCATGTAACATCTGGGCGAGGGGGCGAGAAGGCCCCATTCATCTGGTCCCAGCTCTACCGCGCTATTCGACTGCATCCTGTGAGCGGCCCCGAAACCTTCAGGAGGCATTCTCCAAGCAAAGAGGGACTCGTCATTCTTGGATATCAGAAGTTCTTGCAGCCTCATGAACGCCCCCATGCCCTCTCCATACTGTGGAGTCATGTTGACGTTGAAGAGACCCAGCATGCTGTACGCCATGTCTTCCTCGCGAGTGGTTTCGCGACCAGCCATCCAGCTCATCTTGGCCGCGATGCAGGCGTTGCGGAAGTCTTCTGTGCCGGTGAGATACTCCGCCCTGATCCGCGTGATGTGGGCGAGCGGTGCAGCCAAACTCGCCTTGGTACCAAGGAACTCCCACTTCTTATCGTAAAACTGCATATTTCTTGGTGCAAGAAGTTCTTGCAGTGTCCAACCACGCGTGAACCACACCGATGGATGACCAGTCTGAGAATCGTAGAAAACCTGAGGTTCGGTCGTCACGCTGGGGTTCTTGCGGACGTCGGACATATAGGTAATACACACAACGGCGTCGCTGTACCACTTGAACATGGAGTTGATCGATTCGTGGTACTCCTGGCTACTGCTTTTATCGATACAGCAGCTGTCGATCCACATCCATCTGATGCCCTGGTACCGAGCTATCGTGCAGGCGCCGAAGATCTTGTCAAGCTGCGGTATGCAGTGACTGTCTCTAGTATTCCTCAACTCCTTGGCATAGTCTCCAATCTGGTCGAAGGTGATCTCATTTTCCGCCCATCGATGGGAGAGGATGGCGTAGCCTTCTGTTTTGAAGACGTTCTGATGATTGTGGTGAAGCTCAAAGGTAGCGGTGTCAAGACACCGCATGTTGAACATCTCGAACTTGGGTGTTGGAGTGATTTTCTGTGATGTGTGGTTGCATCCACATTTCGAGGCTCTGGGGTGTGCAGAGTCTTTATAACGAAATCCATCGCACCATAAGAGACTAGTAAGGAATGAATTATCAGCAAGGCCGAAGTGTGGTTTGAATCCCTGAATAATCTACTGAAATTACTGCAGGGGTCTCGCTTATCCTTTGCTATCCCCCAGATCCTTCTATTTTTAGACAACTAACTCGGGGTTTTACGGGGCATACTCCGGTATCTGGCAAAATAGTTGGCGAATTGCCAGGTACCAGTCGGCCGCGTGAGGAGCCAGGCTACCCCAATTAAGTTAGCCTTTCCATCGGTCAACCAGAGGTACTTGCAAAGAATTACAATACCCTAATCTGAGGGCGGTTAGTGCTCATGGCTCTTCAAATTCACATACTTAGCAGTGTGATTAAAGTTACCCGTAACACCGTAGTAGTTGCTATCACTCGGCCTTGACATCGCAGCTGAGTGCGGAAAGGCGCCTAGCGGTTGCCTCACCGCCATCAGGACACAATTTTGGAGGTTGGGGCTGCACCTGCTGCGCCGCAGCCGCAGCCATCGCTACAGCTTTTAATTAAGAAATATCTGTCAAGGGGTCCAATGTATCAACTTAACCTCTTTAAGAATCATATCCACAAAAACAACAAAACCTAGGAGCTTCAGCTCCTGCAAGGTCTCGACGATGATTGAAATGGTTAGAGGCGTTAAAGATAGCTGGGGGGTGAAGCTTTCCAACCGATCAAATACTAATCGTGTACGCACAGTGTTGAGGGGTATTTTCTGTTAGCTTCCTCCACCGGGCCCACTATACGTCGATGTACACTCGACCCCTTGTTTTATTGCGGGAGGGGCCCCTACTATATTACGGGGGAGAATTCCGATGTCACAATAACTTCGACATCTGTCCCATAACCACAGAATTTATAACAACACTTAATGGAATTATAAACGGAAATTCCGAAACGTTATTATTTAAATATAAACTTCAACATATAATAACAATGCGCATTTATTTACGTTACGCGGTTAAACAATATTAAGAAGTATTATGTCTATTAAATCAGGATGTCCCTCTTACAATAAACTAATGGATCGAGTGTCAGCCCGCATACAAATTTGTATCCAATAGTTTCGTTACGCTTCGCACTATCGGGAGCTATAAATAGTCGATCTGAAAGCAAGTGGTTTCTACACAGTCAATATGATTTCTATAAGACTCTACAATTTACCCTCCTATAACAACACATGGAACTTGTGGAGGCAACTAACAGGAAATATCCCTGGATACTGTAATGCTTATTTGTCAACTTTGGACATGTCCCCTATCAGGTTTTTCATTCGGCCCCTTGTGAGTACGGTTTCTGAAGGTTGTCTCTGGTCGCGCTTACGTAAGATTGGACGTATGCCCTTGTTTTAACGTCGAGCTTGCGAACGACGTGGACGAATGTTATGATGTCGGAAATCCGTTTCTCTTAACACCAACTTCCGTATTTGGATCTTGGCTCGCCCAAATAGGAAAGTAATAGTAAGCGCATGATGTAGCCCGTAAGGTATGGGGAAATTTGACGCTATTAAAACGAGGGCATATTGTGTCAGCTAGCTGGGGGGTGCGGAGCGCTCCCCATATACGGAAAGGTCCCATACTGATCGGCTCATGCATGTTCCGTGGCCAAACTACTTAAAGTTGTAAGCGTGCGATAGCACGTACAACTTAACGGAATACAACAACACAACAGATGTCCCCTATATCTGACATATTGTGCTTGCCGCGCCGGCGCGGTAGCCTTACGTATTGCATAGAAATACGGATCGGAGCATATATATTCCGTAATTAAGGTATACCAAGGTCATATAAGTTATGAAAACGTATATAATTAATTAAATAAAATAATATTATTAATATTTTTTTAGTTAATAATTAAAATTTTCTTTTCTTTAAAAATTACAAAACTAATTATAATTAAGATATAAGTTAAACATTAATAATCATTATGACATTAATAATCATTATATCGTTAATATTTATCGTTATATATAAAAAGTTAAAAAATTAAAACTATGGTCAAAAAAGATTTTAATGTAAAATATGCATTCAAAATATATTAAATTATATCGATTTAAATTAACGTATTGTACAAATGAGCGAGAGAAATGAATAAGCTGGATTTTTTTGGCATTTCGCGATAACAAATTCAAAGAAAATAACCATAACGCAATAAATTAATTTAAAGTAATCGGATTCTTTATCGTTAAACGTATTTATAGCTTTTTTATAAGTACGCGCATTATATCCGAGCTTGCCGCAAACGCCATATTTTCGTTTTTTTCCTAAACCCTTTTATAATAATTACCTTGAGCCGCTATTAGCTGCGATTTTTTATTGTTAATTCTTTTTCGTGGTTATAAAAACTTATACCTCCTTTATACTAAATATTTTTCCTTTTTAAAAACGTATATTTTCGGGTTTTCGGCGTTTATTAAAGATGTATTTCCTCTCTCGAAAATAACTATTTTCTTTTCGAAAAAAAGCGATTTCTTAAAAAAGCATCAAGTTATTTTTTATTAAAAATTAATTAATTTAATTGTTTTTGTTAACAAATTACCTTGGTAATTTCGGATTTTTCTTTGCAGATAATGTCCTCGTCGAGTCGTTTCAGTAATATTTCTAGGAGTTTTCGAAGGTAGGGAAATAACAAAATTAGTAAAGGTAAGCGGCGAAACGGTCGGTATGGGTATAATTAAAACTTTTAGCTAGGAAAAAACGCGATTAGGATCGAATAAAATAAGTCTCGCTTTTGCAAATCCGGATTTGATATTATTAGTCGTTATAACAGCTTTAAACGCGTTGTAGAAATCGGCGATAAAATCCTTTTTAGCGATATAAGTAACCTATTACCGTATAAAATTTTCGATATATAACGAATAAGCGCGTTTTAATACCAAAAAACAAGATATGTCGAATTGTTAAAATCGATAAAAAAATAGATAAATATATAAAACGTAATAATGCCATTATTTGCCTAATAACTTTCGAATTTAATCGAATTATGGTTTTCGTAATTATCGTAAATAAAAAAACGTTTCGAACTTTTAATACGCGTTTTAATATATTTATCGAAATATTTAATCCATTTAAAACTTAGCTCCTTTATTATTTAACCGTTTTCGCTTATAATAAATGTTTAATCGAATAAAAATAGACTATCGGCGAACCAGCGAAAAAGGTGGTTTTCTTTAGTAAAAATAATAAATAAAAATAAGATCTGATTTTAAAGGTTAACCGCTTGTATTGCTATATATTATTTCGAATTTCTTAACTAAGTTTATTAAAGTTTTTTACGTCTTTTTAACATTAATAATAACTATATATGCCGTTATAAAAAGTTTTATTAAAAATCTCGTTTTATCGAAGTTATATATATTCTTTTTTACAATACTATATTTTCCGATTATAGTACGGATAAGCTCAAATTACTTCCGAAATACTTTTAAATTTTCGCATAAAACCTTTTAATAATTTACCGGTTGATTTAAACGCGTTTTAAGTTTTTTTTGCCGTTTAATAAAGATAAATACCTAGTTAACCTTAACGTATATTACAATACGTTACCCAAATAGCAAATTCGCTATACCTCTAACGTATTAAAGCCAGATAGAGAACGTTCGCGTATTTAGGTTAAGGACTTTTTCGATAATCGATTTTTTTTCGATCGGCGTTACTTTTTATAAAGAAGTAATAATATCGGCTCGGGCGCGTATACCGTTATATCGCGTTTTTCAGGTGGAATATAAGACATTATAAATAGAATTGAGCTTTTTATAATTAATTTTCGGGTTATTTGTCTTAATTTAAACGGCTAAGGTTATTTTCGATTCTTTTATAAGCCGTTCCATATCGTGGTTATTAAGAAATAAGTAAGGAAAATCGGATGGTAAAATTGTTAAAAAAAGATGTCCAGCTGATTTGTGTATCCAGCTCACTTGTGTAGTACGTTAAGTATTTTTACTATTTAATAAATTGATTACAACTGATATAATTTTATATTTAAAAATACGATTTTAACTTTAAATATTTAATAATATTTTGATTTTCGAAAATAGATTTGAATTCAAATATACTATGCGATAATTTATTTAATTAATATTTTAAAAATAATAACAAAAGAAATAAAGCTGTGAAGAAAGTTTCAGATTATACATTTATATAAATGGTAAATGCGGAGTTTTTCGCAAAATTTATAATGGTTTAAGAAAGTAAAATTTAAAACCACTGTTTTTGAAATTTAATAAAAGTAATATGTTACTTTAACGAAATTACGTAAAATATATAATAGAAGGTTTTAAAATAATATTTGATAAAAATACTAAAAATAATTAAAGTAAATATCCTAATGAAATAACAAGTGAATTAAAGAAATTATAAAATAATAAGCAATTACGAAATTAAAATAATACTATAGTACTATAAAAACGAAAACTATAATAATATAAATTAACGCTTTATATATAATATTAACTTTTATAATAACTAGTTTAAATAAATATTTTTAAAAAATAAAAAAGCGCAACCGGTTTCGAATTAATTAATTCACTGTTAAAGCTTAATTATTAAGGTAGAACAGAGTATTACGCTCATAATAAGCGTCGACGTTATAGCTGCACCACTCTATTCCGCCACTAGGGCAAAATATCGGTGGAATAATCGCAATTGTAGCGACCATCCTGGTGCTAACAGCTATATAAGAGTCCGCGCTTACTGTTACGTTGCTTAGGCCGTAACACTCGGCTAATAAGCAAGTTCGAGCTTCGTATATATATTAAAAAGTTCTTTTTTGGTATAGCCTTAATCTTAAGAACTATAATTATTATTACTGTTTATTATAGTTTTTAACGCAGGAATTATTAAGGTTTAATATTATCAATATAATCGGATTAAGTTCTTTATTTCGACAATTCTTTTCCGTATAGTAACAGAACCTAATTGTCCGAATTAATTAAAACTAGATTATTCTAACCCTAGTTTATTTAGCTGTCAAGGAAAGAATTTGGCTTTAATTAATTATTAAGTAACTTTCGACTTTCCGATTAATATTCGAAAAAAAATAAAATCTTAATGAAAAAAGCCAACAATTATATTTACGATTATAAAAATACAAAAACGCATATTACGATTTACAAAACGATAATAATACTAATAACTCATAACAATAAAATAATTTTAAAATATAATTGATAAAATCATAATTTCAAGGATTAAAACTTTACAAAATATTGTATTAAATAAACTTTTTACGCAATTAATTTCGCAAAATTAAATGGCGAAAAATAAGAAAGTATAAATATATAACTTAATTATCGATGTATTGAACTAACAGGATAATTTAAAACACAAATTATTTTTTACAAATCTTATTTAAGATAGTTGGAGCCGGATACATAGAATTTAAGCGATAAATATAAATTAATTAAAATTCACTGCAAAATACTAAATTGTTATGGTTGTGAGACCGAAGATACGTTATTAACGACGTATATATACAAATTTTAAATTGATTAAAATTGAAATGGGCTAATTTAAGAAACGACATAAATTAAGTTATTAAGATAAGTAAAAAAAGTATATAAAACTCATAATTTCGTTCACTCAAAGAGAATTCGAAAAAGATAATATCTTTTCATAGAAGTAAAAAATGAAGCCGACGTCATAAATAATATATTTTGTAATCTTTTTACTGTACTAAATTATTATCCCGTATAAGCTGAATTTTAAACTATTTTTTAAAATTTATTATTAATTATTTCAAGTATTTTAATAATAACTTGAATAATGAAACTATTAATCGTAAAATAAGAAACTAATTACATCCTGTATTTGCTATTAGCAATATATTAATTAAAAACGTGTAGTCTATCCCAATATAAAAAGCGGTATTTTTATTATAATTATTCAAAACCTGAAAATTATAAGAGAAAATATTCAACGTTTCAAATTTACTTATATTTGAAAATTCAATTAAGAAGGCTAAACTATTAAATTATGTTAACGGTACCTGTTTTTTTAATTCGCATATTTGGTTTAAAATTAGCCGATCTGCTATAAACTTATCGAGAGTATGAAGAATTACGATATAGTAAAACACATTACATTTTCCCCAATTCTATATTATTCAAAATAAAACTAAAGTTTAATGTCAAATTTTCTTAACCGCTACCGAGTATTTAAATTTAAAAACAAAAACAAAATTAATAATAAATGAGCTTTAAATAATATTATTAATGTCTTATGATATATTATAAACACAATTAAAATATAAGGATAAAAATATGGAAAATTATTAATAAAATACTTAAGGAATAATAAATTTAATTTGCTTAAAGCTTTGCGTAAAGTGTTCTGAAACTTGCAATATTTATTTTAATGATTAGGTTTTTAAAATCTCTTAATTAATACAAGTATACAGTTTTAGTAAATATTACGAATATATTTATTTTTTTTAATATTATCGGAGGCGTTGATTTTTTAAATTCACGTTTTCGAATATCGTATGTATTAATTAACGTAAAAGAATTAATATATTATTTTAGAAATATAAATTTAAATATATGAGTTTAATTCAATACTTATTTTATTAAAGAAATAATTGTGTTATAACGAACTAGAATAAAATACATTTTTAAATATATTATAAAAGCCTTTAAATTGTAGAAATCGAAATAAATATTCATTATGAAATACTAATTAACAATATTAATAAAATATAACTTACATGATATGTTCAATTAAATTTATAAATACTATTTAAAACATCTTTTTCAAGTCTACAATATTACGTATTTCTAATATGAAAACCGAGTTAAATATAATATAATAGTGTCGGCTTATTAATTAATAGAATAAATATTTAATCAGACGATTTTATTAAAATAATTACCAGAACCGAAAGAAATATTGAATAATATTATAACAACCATATCAACTATAGAGTAAAGAGCAATACGAAATATATACGTAGAGGTTATTTTCTAATATAAAAAAACAGACATAATTGTATTTAATACGAATTAAGGTATAATTTTCTGTAACTTTAAAATATTTTAAATTAATTCAAATGTAATATAATTACAAGCGTTATTGAGAAAACAAATAATTAATTAAAAAAGTCCTATGTTAAAATTTAGGTTAAAATAAGTATATACGTTACTTAATTTTATTCATTATATTGAAAATAAAATAAAATATTATAATTATCTTAAACTTCTTTTAAAAGTTTATAAAATTTAGGTTTAATATTGATAAATATTTTAACCGCTGTAATATTGCGGACGTACCTTGCTATATAATAATTTTAAAATCAAATTAATCGAAATATATTCATGACTAAAACCGTATTATTAAAATTAATACATTTTGCTTTATTTGAAAAACCGATATATTGTTTTATATAAAAACATCTTGAGTTAATTAAGCTTTTAATAATATTATTGCAAATAAGAATATTCTATATTCTAAACGGTATTGCATATTATAGATTAATACTAATAATTAGCTTTTTAGATTTAATACCACCCTATTAATTAAATAGGTTAATAAGAAACATGGCAGTAACTGTATAAAAAACAAAATCGCTTGTAATAAAGTAAGATAAAATAAATCTTTATTTTAAACTCCGACTTAACTATATAAAGATATAATATTTTCAAATCAAGGTACGTTAATTGATAAATAATTCATAAAATATTTAATGGTAAGGTTTTTCGAAAATAAAAAGAATGTATTTATAATTATTTCGTCAGAAATAATTAAAATGTATCAAATTGTTAACGAAGCTTGTAGAAACTTTATATTTAAAACAATTTGGAAAATATTAAATCATAAAAATAAAAAGTAGGCTAAATTAACAAAATTAAAACCACTTAATCTTATACTTATTAAACCGTACTAAGCTTTTAAAATCATATTAATAAATATTAAATATATATCGAAAAAATATAAAGAAATTAGAGTTTTAATCCTATAAAATTATACGCCGACGAAATATATTATTTCGTTGCAGAAATGTACTACGAAATTGAAATTTCATAATGAAAATAATTAACAATATAATTAATATAGGAATTAATATATATTTTATAATTCTATTACGAAAAGAATAGGCTTATAATATAAAATACACGGAATGTTCTTACAAACTTTAATTTTTAAGAAATAAATAAATTGGACGACGCTATTAAATTTCGATTTCTTTAATTAGTTGATTATTTCTCATTTCGCTTTTTATTATCCAAAACATTTTTATTATAATATTATAAATATTGAAATGTAATTTTATAATAAAAATAGAAATAACATTATATGCAAACCGTTATAAATAAAAGCAATTTTCGAATATAACTTAATAGAACTTTTTGTTTATTTACTATCGGCCAGATAAATTAACCGCAATATTTATTTAAATAATTAACTTAAAAAGAAATATAACCGGTAAATTTATAAACCGTTTTATGAGCGATAATACATTTAATAACGAAAAAACAAATATATTCGTTATACGTGTTTAATATTTTTAAATCAAATCTCTATTTATTAATTAAAATTATAGATCTACGTAAAAAATATAAACAAACTGAAATTCGGGAAACAAAGTTTTAAATTAATTTAGTATTTAAAAGTAAATATATATAGTTAGAGTGTAAAAGTCTCGGTTTAATCTCTATGCGCTGTGTTTTCTATTATTACTTTTATAATTTCACTTATAGGCTTTTTTATTAGTTTTTGATAATATTATTACAGCTTCTAATAAGTTATAAATAAAAATATAATATCTGTAATAAGCTATTTTAGTATTTCGCATACCAGTTTTAAGTTATAACTATAACTTCGATATGGCTTAATATATTATTTATCAGATTATTTAATTTACTTTCTATCTAGTCTTTCTATATAGCAGTTATTATAATAATAAGCGAATTTACAGCTTTTTATGTATTATCAAATACCTTAAATTTCAGGTTTTTTTTAAATAGGTTTTTAAAAGTTTTTAAATATTTTCAATAATATTTAAGTTCGACGAATATAAAGAATTTTTTAAGATTTCTATATATTACTCTTAAACCTATTTTTTACAATTGGAACGGTATGAAGGGAAAGGTTATTTAATATAAAAATACAGTCGTTTTCGAAGTATTTAGAAAAGTATTTATTAAGATAATTAAGGCAACCGCGGCCAGTTATTTTATCTCAAACAGTCTTGGAGTTATTATCGAAAATTATTAGAAAGTTCCGTTTATTATATCGGAAATTATCTTATAACATTTACATTTAGCTGGTTTTTTGTATCGAAGATATATATATTTGAGTAGTAAACGGAATCTCTTTGTTTCGAAAAAGAAAAAGATTAATAATTTATATAATATTTAAGGTAAAGAAATAGAATATTAAATACATTTTCGGCGAAAAGTTTATTACGCCCGTTTACCGTAATCATAGTCTATATTCGTTTCGTTACTAAATAAAAGTTTTCGTTACTATTCGACGAGATTACTACGATATTTTAAACTCTAAAAAAGTCTTTATTTAGCGGATTCCGGGATTAAAAACGGTCGTTAAAATATACGTTAATAACTTTTTTTCGAAGTTATTACGTTAAGACTTACTTAGTAATATAAAGATAATAAAATTACATAAAATTAATAATCTATATAAAAATATTAAACAAAATAAATATCATAAATACCTTTTATAAACCGGCCGAAACTTACGTAAACAACTCAAATATAACGAAGATTGAGTTGAAGTTTAACGCGTATAATAATCATATACGCCTTAAATATTAATAAATAACACCCTGGAATTTTTTCGGATATCCGTAAAGCCTTCGCCCAAATCTTCTTCTAATTTATATAAGGCGACCATTCTTTTACAAAGCAATGAGGCCTAAATTAAGTTATTTACCTATGATTAAAAGTTAGAAGATGTTGGTGCTGAAATCGAAAAAAATGGGATTTTGTAAAACGTGCAGAAATCTATCGAGACTTTGACACCTTCACTGTACGTTATATCGAATTTTATAAAAAAAGATAAATAATAATCTTAATAAAACAGTTAAAACTAATTTTATGTATGCAATTAAGCAAAAAGGAAAATATTTCTATTCATAATCTGTTACCCGATACCTCGATATTACTTCAAAACGCATATTAAAAAATTAAACAATTATACAAGTACAAAATTAAAAAATTAAAAAATTAGAAAATTAAAAAATCAAAAAATTAAAAAATCAAAAAATTAAAAAATCAAAAAATTGAAAAGTTAAAAAAAGTATATAACTTATTTAAAAATTAAAAGACATTTTAAATAAACGTAATATATTATTAAACGCCCAATTTCCAAAAACAATTTTAATATTTTGAAAGATTCAGTTGCTTAAAAGAAACTAAGGCTGAATTTCTTTGAAAATTTATAATATATTCACTTATATAAAAATATGTTTTTAAAAATATTTGCATTTAAAACAAAGTTACTTGAAATTTAAATTAATAAAAATAAAATCGAATTGAAGAGATTATTGTGTTTTTAACCATATCAAATTTACTTTTTTATAAAAAATAATACGTTAAAAATAACAAAGGAGTAGTAAATAGTTAAAGGAATTGAGTAATATATTATTAATATATTTCGATAAAAAATTAAAATAATCGAATATTACATGATAAAATACGTAATTCGTTATAAACAATAACGATCTATAATTTATAACTTTTTTTATAAATTTAAACTCTTTAGTTTACAAAATATATATAAAGTAGAAAATTGATATCGAAATCTGTAAATTTCGTTAATTATTATTTAATTTCTTTTATAAATTGTTTTAAATAAAATGGACTTTTTTTAAATTGTTATTTATAACAATATAATAATATTTATAATATCGTTAAAATTGTTTCGATATATTACCAATGTTATAAAACTTATTAATTTTATATTATATTTATGTTATGTAAATAAATTTATTATATATATTAATAGTTAAAATCACGTTATTATATTTAAATAACATTATTATCAGAAAAATATAAATATAATATTTTAAAATCACGCTGTTTATAGAAATACGATTATTTAATTTTATATATATTATGGATTTAAATCGACTTTTTCGCAATTAATAATATATTTAATGTATAATTATTATATACGTTTCTTATGGATTGTTTTATAATATGAAGAAATATTAATTTAAAGTTATTAAAATAATAAAGGTTTAGGAAATAAAGTTTAATAAAAGTGTATCGAAAATTAAATTCTTTTTTATAAATATTATTTAATATTGTATATTTATCGGATACTAAGTTATTAAAACAAATTTCTCAACTTATTTATTTCATAAAAACAAATATTTATTTCAAATCTTAATTGAGAATATTTTAGAAAGATTTTAGTTATTATTAATTATAGTCGTAAGGAAATAATCATAAAAATAATCTTATAGGCATAGAGCTTCAGAAATACATTAAATCATTAATAACGAAAAATATTTAATGATACAAAAAATGATATTTAAAAACCAAATTTACATATAATATTATTTAAATAAAATATTAAGTTCTTTTCAAACTAGTAAAATAAATCCGGGATTATATTTATAAAATTGGAATGTAGTAGAAAATTAAGGTGAAAATATTAATAATAACTAGTAATATCTTTATAAATTTGTTATCGAATTTTTTATTACTCTAGGTAATTATAACAGCTTAAACTTTTAATTTCAAGATTAAGTGTATTTTTAATAAACTAAATACGGTTGTTAGCATTGTAGAAAAAGGATTAACTCTGCTCTTAACCAATTAAATAATTAATAAAATAAACCCATAATTTTATTAATAATTTCTTGATGATTAATCCGTTAAATCTCTTAACAGAAATGGTGTTATTAAAAGAATACTGTATTCAGATTTGGTTTAAATAGTTACAAAACTACGAAAGGTTCTTAACCATTTTAAAGCTTTTTAATAAATAAATACATATAATAATAAGCAAAATAAAAAACTTTGAAAATAACAATTTTAAAATATTCGTGTTAAAACAATATTTTATGACGCACAACACAAACAAAATATAAGAATTAAAAAATCAATATTAATAAATAAAGACGTTTAAAAGAAGTTAAATATTGTTACAAAGCTTTCAGTTTTAAAATAGGGAATATAAGTTATTATTATGTATTTTAATACGTTTATATATATATATATATAAATATAAATAGAGAATAATTTCTGTTTATATTTTATCATAACACGTTAATAATTAGTATTTTACTTTAAATATTTTAATCATTCAAGTTAATAATGTTTAATTTATATTGAATAGTTATCGTCAAATAATATTTTTCGAAACTTTATAAACATTATCCGAAAAATCCGTAATGAAAATATTATATATATTTACGTTTACAGCAATTAAATATTTTTGAAATAAATTTATTTTTTATAAACACAGAATTTGGATTAAAACTAAAATCGACAAAGTTTTTAAAAATAAAATATAATTATCGAATGTTGCAAAATATTTGAACTGAAATAAAAAGTTTAAAGCTATATAGATTATTTAACGATAGAAAATAATTAAAGAAATCATTTAATTATTAAAGAATTCATCAATATAATGATAATTAAAGATAGATAATAAAGTTAGTTTTGTATTTAATATAATCGTGATAAATAATTATGTTAAAAATTAAGGCTTCATATTTTATACGGTATTATACGAATAAAAAGCGTTTTTATCGATTAAAACTGCGATGCCTATATAAAAAATCATAATTTTAAAATTTAATATTTCGACGAAAAGTTAGGTTATGCAAAAAATAATATTTCTACATTTAAAAATTAAACCTTAATTATTTATTGAAAGTTAATACTAATTACTTGTTATTTAAAACGCCGAGTTATAACGAAGTCGAAAATAAACGACATAAATATTACGTACGGTACTTATTACATTGTAATTTATAATATAGCAAAGTAAAAGATTTAATGTTTCATAGTAAATAAAATATAAATAATAATTATTTTGTTACCCTATTTATTGCCTATCTATTAAACTATAAAAACATACTATGAAGCAAAATTTAAGGTATGAATATTAAAATACAAATTATAAAATAAATAAATTAAAATAGATAAAGGTTTTCCAAATATTAAGATTAAATATTAACGATATTAATGGAGAATCTTTCAAGCAATGTTCGACGGTACTTACATTTATGATTATTAAAAAATCATTTTTTGATAAATCAATGCATATCTTTATTAACATTAATAATATTTAATCTTCAAATTATATATAATTGAAAACATAGCTAAGAATAATAATTACTTTTCATAGAATTGCAAAACCTATTTTCAAGAATAGGATAAAATTAAAATATAAATATTTAATAATTTACAACATTTTAACCTTTATAAATATTAAACAAATTAAACAAAAATTCTTAATTTTATTAAAATCAAAAAATCGAACAATTATTATATTTACAAACAAAGGTTTAATAAATATGAGGTATTTTAGAATTTTAAAGATGTTATAACAGTATATTAAAAAATAATTCACGTTTTAATAGCTCTAACTATATTAAAGTTAGCCTTTTAAATAAAAATCAAATTATTATCAAAAAATGAAGTTTAACATATTAAATATTGTTGAAATATGTATTTTTATAATATTTTTAATCTATGAAAAAGGTATTAAGTTCAAAATATATATAGTAAATTATTTAAACGCATTGAAATAAAATTACAAATCAATCAGGCTATTAATACTAATATACAGAAATAAATAATATATATTATAAAAGACAATTGAAAACTATGTATATTCAACTTTAAAAAATTAAAGAAAAGTATTTAAAAATAATTACTGAAAGCCGATAATAACCTACAGCACTTTTCTAATAATATAACATAAAACCTTATATTTGTTTTCGTTTTATAAAATTATATATATAAATATAGAGAAATTAAATATATAATTAATTAAATTAATATTACTCTTCGTTTTCACACTTTAATATTTCTTAATATCTACGAAATTGCTGTAATTAATTAATTGTACTTTATATTTATATACTTCAAATATTATTCTTTATCTGTTATATATTTAGCTTAATCAATTATATTATGAAGTTAACATTATAACGAATACTTTAATATATTAATTTAAGTTTATATAGAGGTATTTTTCGAATATAAAACTCATTCAAGTTTAATAATTTAAATAAAACTGTAAATATTAATATTTTTATTATGTTAAATTCAAACGAATTTTAAAACAGTTGTACTGTAATATTTATCTTATGTTTTTATATTTTGTTATCATAAAAAATTTATTTTTAATAGATTAATACCTACTACATTATTTAGTTAATAAGAAAAGTACTTTCAGGATTTATTTTAAAATATAAATAAATTTTGAAAATAACTAGATTTTATACAACAATATTTTTATTATAGTATTTTAAAGAACTATTACATTCATTCCCAATCACATCGTTGCGGAATAAAATAGCATATATATTAATTTATCTCTCCGCAATTAAGGGCTTCAATAAATCAAAATATTATATTTTATAATATAAATAAATGAAAAACTTTTTCCCTAGTTAGGAGTTTAATTATATTGAAGCCATAATATATGACATTATTTTGATTACTAAATTTACGATATGTAATTATTAAATTACCTTTGTATAAATTTAATTAAATTATACATGTATAATATTTAAAAATTTTTAAATACTTGAATTAAATATTTGTTAACATATTACTGATAAACATGATATAAATTAAATGCGATAATTACTTATATATATAAATTGAACGAATATGTTTAAATCAACGATTATTTCAATATATAATATAAAATAAAGAGATATTTCTTTAATTTTACAGTATTAAAACATTTTAATAACGAAATAAAAAATCGACTTTATATGAAAGAAAATACATAAATAAAAGTTTAAAAATTAAATAAGATGTATTTTAATTTACCTTAGAAGAATTAAGACGAAATCATATTTAAGCATTATAACGTTATAAATATTTATGATTTACTTTCAAAAAATTCAAATTTCCTTTATTTTTTTAAATTATGATATTCGTATATTACGTTAATTCGAAAAATATGATTGAAATAATACCTATATCAATTTTTAAGATTAAAGCAATATTTATGCTTTGTTTAGTAATTAACAATTAATGTATTTAACTAATAAGAAGAAAGATTTATACAGTCATATATTAATAAATAGAAATATATATTAAATCATTAACACAAATGGAGAGCCTTAGTATATTTTATAAACGCTAAGTTAAGAAAAAGTATAAAACGTTAATTAAGGATTAATATTTAAAAATTAAAATTTTCAAAATTTTAGAAAAACTTTGACGAAGTAAAATATTAATTAAAAAATGAAACAGGAATCCTATAGTAAATATGGTAAAAGAGTGTATTATATCGACATACAGTTAATAAATAAAATATATATATATATTATTCATTACAGCCTTCAGTTACTAATGTATTTATAATTAAACAAAAGTCTTATTTAAAAGAAAAACTTTAAAACAAAAGAAAGTACTTTACTTATAATTAAAATGTGTGTATAGGAAAATGTGAGTTTTACAAAAGTATTAAAAACATTTTTTGCAATAGATTTAATTTTAGAAATTATAACTTTTACTATTACTTGTTATATTTTTAACGTTTTAACTTTTAAGCTTCAAAACTATTAGTACAAACGGATTAAGTTTTTTTATTTTAGTAATTCTGTTTTGTATCGTAATAAAACAAGATTATCTGTACGAATTAAGACCTAATCTTCTTAACTTTAATTATTTATTAATTTCTTAATAATCATTAATAAATGCATTAAAGTACATTTATAACGTTTTATAAGTCTTTTATCAAAATTGTTAATTAAATTAATTTTAATTAGACAATATTTAATTTTCCACTACAGTAAGAGTACAAAGGTCTCCGTAAACTCCGTTTTTCTTTTAAAATCTATAGATTTCCGCCTTAGATATGTCCGCAATTTTACATTACAATAATTATATTAAAACATTATTCCGTAGATATTTATGTAATGTATTTTATAACGACTTTACAGTGGCATCAAATTAAGTCAATAAATTGATACAATTGCTTAACCTTAATATAAATAACAATTAAAATTATAAGATTAAATATTTTGAGTAATATAATAAATTATTTAAAAAGAAGCTTATGCTTTAACCTTGTATATAAAATAAAATACTAATTAATTTTCATTTAATCTTTATATATTCGAAAATGTATTTATTTTCGTTAGGTAAAAATGTTAATAAAATTAAAAGATACTTAAAGTTTATATAGTTAACCGAATATATGTTATATATTTATACCATCGACATATGTTAAAATGTATGTGTTTTTAGATTAAATTAGGATTTTATCGACTTTATTTTATAAAAATTGAACGTATAGTTATGTTTTAAATAATCGGTAATTAAAATTTAAAAATTTAAATAAGCTGATAAATATTTGGTATATAATATGTAATTATCAAATATCGTACAAAATAAAGTTGTAATTATATGCAGAAATAACAGGAAAATAAAGATTTTAAAATATATTGAAAGCTAATTAAAAACCGTCGAAATAGTTGTAAATAAAAGTAAAAGGTGCTAGTAAAAGGTGTGTGGAATGGAGACTAAACTGAGCCTTTTGCACCTCGACTATCAGTAATTAGGAAATTGTGAGAATACAGCCCCTATAAAGATGAAGCTGGTAGCCGACCAGCCACCGATCAGCCACCGACCTATTTACTAGTATAAATTTACTATCTGGCAGCTAATGGGAAACGCCAGATAGAAATAACCTAATATATTTATTTCTTGGAATTTGCTTTACGACTGGTCGGAGATCACTTTACTTAACTTATAATTATCCATTATTTTATAATTTTTTTATTTACCATAAAAAATAACGCGATAATTACCAAAAAGAGTTCGCCGATTGCAAAACGAATTTAAGTTATTAATCAAAAAGATTGCCGATCGGAACCTAACCGACGAATAATCGATTACGGTACGGAAATAAGCGAAAAAACCTATAACGGAACTTTAACGGATAAAAAATTATAATCCCCGGAATATCGAATTACCTTATATATATAATAAAAATGCGTTCCGATAACCGTTAACTAAACGGTCGGAAAACGGGCATAATATAATAAACGTATCCCGGAATTTAAAATAAAATAAATTTAAATCCTTTACTAACAACCAGATTTTGGAAATTATTCGTTAACAAAATAAATAATATTTAGAATTATTTTAATATTTGGCCAAATGATAGGTAATAATATAAATTAAAAAAATAAAACTTTATAAATTAATTACGATGTTATCGTAAAAGCATAAAGGCAATAAATAAATACCGTATTATAATTATCCGAAATTTCCCAAACGCGCATTTATTAAAAGGAAAATTTAAATAAAAATTATTATAGAAGTTTACGCCAAAAGGCCAGAACGAAATATTTTTATTTATATTTAATGGGCCATAAGCTATATAGACGTTTTTATTACGAATGCGTAATAATTATACCGTATTACGTTTATTTATTTTAATTACGAAAGAAATTAAAAATAAAAATTTTATAAATCTAAATTGTTTAATAAAAAATATTAGGAATAATTTATAAAATTGCGATAACGATCCGATTAATCGCCGTTAAACTTTTATATGAAATAAAGCTATTTTAATTTATAAATTAAAGCCTATAAATATTTTAAATCCGGAAAATAATTAAAATAATAAACGTTTTGCTTTTAATTACTTTTATAAATTAATATTACAGTTACGAAATATTTTATTACGACAAAACATTAAATTAAAATAAATTAATAATATGGCAAATAAAATAAAATGTTATTAGAACGCTTAAAAAAACGAACGGAAACCGATTATTTTCTTTTAAAAATATTAATAAAAATAAATATTTTTATTTTAATATTTTCGAAAAAAATTATTTTTAACATAAATTAAAAACGCCGTATAAGAATAATAAGGATTATAGGCATTTTTATATTTAAAAAATAAATAATCGTTTATTTAATTGTAATTAAAATAAATTTATACGATTTAATACTTTTAACATTTATAAATATTTATTTAAATATTATGATTACAAAAAGTGAAATTATAAGAACGTAAATTATAAAGTAAAAAAAAATACGAAAACCTTATTATTACAGTTATATAAAAATTAATTTCCGAAAGCCGTATAAAATATCATAATATATAACGGTAAATTAAATTAAATTTTAAACGTAAATTTAAAATAAGAACCGAAATAAATATATATATTGAATTTATTTTAATTAATAATTATAAAACAGGCGGTATAAATCCACTTTTTAAAAAAAGGCATATATTAAAAAAATATAAGAGATATAACGATATATATAAATATGGATACCGGAACATAAATAAACATTATAAGCAGAATATTGGCGAAAAAGCTTAACCTTTAATTATTTTCCGTAAATATTTTAGATTTTATCGGCATTAACGACATATATATTAATTATTATAAAGCTTACAAAATTCCTATTAACGTAATAAATAATAACGGAAACGAATAAAAATTTAAATAAATTTATTTTATAATATATTATAATTAAAGATTACTATATTTTTTATGATCCAAACCAGGAATAAATAAATTAAGAATTTTATTAAATATAATTATATATTAATAATTATAAAAACTGTTATAAAAATTAATAAATAAAAAATCGTAAACCTAACGTTTTCCGGTAAGCAAATTTATACCGTTAACCTAATAAATCTAGTCGAAAAACTAGATATTCCGGAATTTAAAAAATAATAAAAATAAAGGTTAATCGATTTTTTTATATATTTAAAGACTTTCCGGCGAATATATTCCGAGAAAGTAACGAAAAAAATATTTTAATTATTAAAGGCAAAATATATAATCAATTTAAACTTAAATAAAAGGCCATTATTCGGCCCAATTTACCCTATTTTGGAAACCTAAAAGAAATATTCGAAAAATATATTCGAAAAAGCCTAAAAATAAGCCAGATAGGTTTTTGGAAAACGGACGTAAAAATACCAATATTATTTATGCTTAAAAAAGGCGGCAGTTTCCGATTATACGTGAATTATAAAGTGCTAAAGCGGGTAATGATAAAGAATTAATATCTTTTATTTTTAATTTTAAAAATATTTAATACCGTATTAAAATAAAAAAAAATAATTAAAAATAAATTTATTTTCCGAATACGGTGCGTATAATTTAAATATATAGTTATATTATTTAGCTTTATTAATACGTTAAATACATTTTAAATATATATATATTAAATATTAATTATATTAATTAATTATATATATATAATATATTTAAAAAATATAATTATTTATTCGAATAACGAAAATAAATATACGAAATATTTTTAATTAATTTATAAACGCTTATTATAATATTAATTATTTGTTAAAATATTTACATATAAATCTTTTTTAAAAAAATATAGTTTTTAAAATTTATAATTAATATTAATAACTTGAAAATAAACCGCCGACGGGTTAATATTATTAAAATATAGCTAAAATCAAAATTAATTTATAATATTTAAATATTTTTAAAATTGTGAATTTTTATTAAAAATTTATCGTTTATTATTTCTATATTATCGAACTTATTATTAAATTTTTAAAAAAGACGTAAAACAAAAGAAAAATAACAAAATTCTGATAATCCGCAAAAGTTAAAAAGGTATTTCAAAATTTAAAAAATACCTTTTAATCGGCAATTATTCTCCGATATTAAAATAATACCAAAAATATTAAAGTTAAAACAAACGCCATAATAAAAACCATATTAAAAATATTTTTACAAAAATACGGAAAATATTAACGCTTAATTACATATTAATCGCAAAAATTAAATCTAATTAAAAAATAATAAGTTATAACGTAACAAAAATTATTAACGATTATAAAAAAGTTAAAATATGAATAATAATACCTTAAAAATACGAAAAGAAATTTCTTAATATTTACCGATTATATAGCATTAAAGGATATAATAAAGGCGCCGGCGTATAACCTTAAGGGGAAGTTAATCCGATAAATTTATTACCTTATATAATTTAATTTTAAAAATTAATACCGACCAAACGCCGTTAACCCGGCAAATAAACTATTTAAATACTCGGATTACATATTAAACGAAATCGCATATAAAAACGTAATCCTTATATTACTTAAGAAATTTAAACTTACGAATAATTTACCGGAAAACGTACGGAAAATAATCGTAAATATATAACATAACTTAAAATATTATAAAAAGACAAAAGGCCTTTTAAAAATAACGCAAAATTTGTTCGTTATAAAATTTCTAAACAGATTTTAAGTAATAAAAGTTTAAATAATTACTATTTACGTAAAAAAAAATAAAAAACCTTTATTATATAATCGCAAAAAACTTTTAAGGGAAAAAAAAGCAAAAAACTATATATTTACTAAATTTATTATTTACAAATATTAATATAAATATAAATCGCAACAATAATAAAATTAATAATTAAATAATAATAACCCTAAATAATAACCATATTATAATCGGATTCCGAAAGATTTGGAAAAAATAAAATTAATATTAAGGTTATTATTTATAATTAATACATTTTATATCTTTTAATAAAAAAGTTATTTAAGGACAAAACGATATTTTAACCGCAAACCTTCTAATAATTTTATAATTAAGTTCGAAAGTTATAAATTAAGGATTTAAATATTATAAAGTTAATATAAATAATTAAACGTTAAGCCGGAATAAAAAAAGATATTTTTTAAATTTAAAAAAAGTTTTATAATGTTAAAATAAATTCGTACTCCCGTTATAAAGCGTTTTACGAAAATATTTAATTAATTAATACTATAATAATTTAAAAACAAAATATATAAAATATATCCGTACATTAAAATTAATAACTTAAAAGTTTTATTAAGAAAATATAATAAACGATATTTAAAAATATATTAAATAATATCCGAATTACCAGAACATAATAAAATTACTCCATAAACCATATAAATAATTATAACCCTTATTATTACTGAAATAAATTTTCCAAAAAAATGTTATTAAATTTTATTACGGGATTTCTTAAAAACCTAAATTTAAACGAGTTAAAGTACGACATAATCCTGGTAAATATCGGCCGTTTTACGAAATTAAAACTATTTATCCTTACGGTTAAAACTTTAACCGTAACCGAATTAATTTAATTACTTAATAATAAGATTAAATACAGATTCGATATGCCAACCGGAATTATTAACGATAAAAAAATATTATTAACGAATTAATTTTAAACGAAATTTTATAAAAAGCAAAAAATAAAATAATAAATATCGACCGCTTATTATTCGCAAACTAATAAATAAACGAAACATATTTATTAAGTTTTAAAATATTACTTCCGTAATTACGTTAATAAATATTAAAATGATTAAATAAGATTATTACGAAATGCGGAATTTATATATAATAATACGCGGAATATATTTACCGGCCGTTTTCCGTTTAAAACCTTATATAAATATTATCTAAAAATAATAAAATACCTTTTGTAAAAGTTTAAAAAATAAATATAAAAAATTAAAAAACGCTTTAAAATAATAACAATTATTTATTAAATAATATTCAAATATTGAAAAAAAAAAATAACCTAAAAATTTATTATAATTAATATTATATGCTTATAAAATTCTAATTAAAACAATAACTAAATTTATCAATTAAAAACTTTAAATTTAAAAATAAAAAATTTATATTTATTTATATTCAAGTTATAATTAAAAAACGAATAAATTCCTTAATATATAAAGTAATTTTTCTTATTAAATATTAACGGATATATAATATATTTTTAATATCTTTATTAAAACCGTAACATAATCAAAAGCCGGATAATATTTAAATAACGTTACCGGTTTTAATAAAAAATAAAAATAATAAATAATAAAAGATGTCGTTTATTACCGAAATAACCAGGTGTAACGCGAATATTAAATTAAATAAAAAGGTTAACCCGCTAAATATAATACGTAAAAACCCCAAAAACATTTCGAATATACCTTTAAGATATTATAATATTACGAAAGAAAAATTATAATATTACGAAAAGAAAATTAAATACGTATATAGGAAATAAAACGATTTAAAAACCGTAAAATAATAATAACCCAATCGGAAATTAATTACTTAATAATTATAAAAATGATAAAAAATAATTTTAAACAAAATATTAATATTAATATTAAAATATTATTTAATTATATAATCATTTTTAAATTTTTAACAAATAATTATTTTATCGTATACCGATCGGAAACCTATAAATAATATAAAAAAATTAGATTTTTATTTCGAAAACAAAATTTCGCATTTAATTATTAAGCTTTACGTTAATTAGCTTTTAATAGGCGTATTAAGGAAATTAACATAGGAATTTCGGAAAGTAATCGGAAAATATATAACGGCAAAAAACAAATACGTTGATTAAATTTATTAGGCGTAAAATCCGGAAAAGATTTAAAAATATTTTATTTTTCACGAAAAATAAAGCCCAAATATCCGGAATATAATTTATTATTAATCGGAAATAGGGCGCCATCCCTAAAAAGCTTAATATATTTAGGTTTAATAATAACTTCGCCGGGTAAAACCGTTTTTTAATTATAGTTCTTAATAAATATCAAAATTTCGTTAAAATATTAAAAAACGGGAGAAAAATACTTATACACGGGAAACGTAACGGCATAACGGCTTTCGAAAATCGCTTTACTTATAAGGGTACCTTAAAATTACACTTAATCGGAAATTAATTACGGAATAATAAAAAAACGTAATACTTATAAAAAGAACTTAAATTTGCAAACTTATAAACGGCGTTAAAACTAAATTTGCACAGCCATAATAGACGATCGGAAATCGATTTTAATTATATTAAAAAATAATATTTCTTAATAATAATTGCGTTAAAAACGAGCTTAGTTTTGCGAAAGACGTCGAATCGACGACCAACCATAATTACGTCGGAACGTTCGTATTAAGTACCCGCAGTACGAACCTTTTTAAATTTATCGATTAACTCCTAATTATCGGTACCGAACTAAAAAACCGTTTGGGCGGCACCTTTAAAAACGATCGGAATTTAAACAAAAATTATACAACGATATTAATAATATTAAAAATAATTACTTACCTTACGAAAAACTTTAAAATAATAATTAGTTATAACGTAATTTAAGGCGCCTGGAATTTAAACGTAAACCGTATAGTAATCGAAATAACATTATATTACGTAAATATAATACGGTTTATTACCGCCCGTAATACGATTAATATTTATTTTACTATCGGCGTCAAAGGGATAATGCTAAACAAAATCCTAATTTTCCTTAATATTAAAGTATTACTTTTTTTGGAATTCCTTACGAAAAAAAAATATAGCGAACGGAAATAATACGCAAAACAAACGGAAAAGGCGAAATAAGAATAAAAAAAGACGGGAAACCGAACGGAACGTATACGCAAAAAGAATGGAAATAAGGGTACGAAAGGGAAAAAAAAAGATAAATAAAATGGGATTAAAAACGGATTATAATAAGGAATTAGGCGGAATATAATTAATTACGTAATATAATACGCATTAATTATTACGGCAACTATTTATAACATAATATAACGGTAAATTATCGGCAAATATACGTAGCCAGATTTGCAAAACGCGTTATATCAAATTAATAATAATATTATTAAGAATTAACAGTTTAAAAGGGGGGGAATAATTATAAAAATATAGCCCTTATAAGGATAAGGCTGGTAGCCGACCAGTCACCGATCAGCCACCGACCCACTTATTAATATAAATCCACCATTTGGCAGCTAATGGGAAACGCCAGATAGAAGTAACCTAATACACTTACTTCTTGGAATCTGCTTTACGACTGGTCGGAGATCACCTCACCCAGCTCACAGCTATCCATTATCTTACAGGTTGTAATACGATTTTCCTCCTCCAAAATCTTGCCCTTAAGATTTTTTTTTTCGTTTAGTAAATATCTTTTTTTTTTGCTTTTAATTATGTCGTTTCGTATTTCCAAAGTTTGTCGCGTTTCCCGTTCTTTTACTGTTTGTCGTGCTGACCTTGTAAAATTCTTTAACGAATTTGGTTATAAAGCTATGCCTTGCTCTTATTATTTCCCGAAAAATATAAGCTGTAAAATAATGGAAAATGTTTTAAGGTATAAGAAATATATTAATCGGGATAGATTTTGTAATGGTACGGGTATATTTTTTTTCCTTATAAAATATTTATTGCAAATATTAACGTTTAGAATGCGAGGAAATGTTTGCCAAAAAGCGATTATTAAAGTTTTAACGGCTTTATTTCGAAGTTTAATATAAATATTAAAAAAAGATAAATAAAGGTTTTTTTTCGTTTTATTCGTTTACGAAAGCAAAAGGCGTTAATTCGTTCGAAAGGTATTATTATGGTATAACGTAAGTTTTAATCGTTAAACGAGTTAAAGGAATAAAAGCGTCGGGAATAAAAATAACTGGAGGCTGCCGTTACGGCTGTTACGTTAACATATGTCGCGGCCGATTGGCCCGATATCCCGGTTACCGATTAGTCGGTTATTAATTGGGACGCGCCTATCGTTGTTAATAAAAGTTCTTTAATAGGCGCTGGGCGTTAATAAGATTTTTGGCGGATTTTTAGGTGTTTTCGAAATCCGGGTGCTTTTTTTACTTAATTAGATATTGGGTAAGTTTGTTTTGTTTTTGTATGTGGAATATCTTTTCCATTTTGTATATTTGTTTGTCTTTTATTTTTACGTCGTTTTGTGCCGTATATATTTTAATTATATCTGCTGTTAATTCGAGTAAAAAAACGTAAAAAATTGGATGGAGTTTGACTTTTGGTGGAAGTTTTAATTTGTAATTATTTTTTAAGATTTTCTTGGTAATTTTATATGGACCGATATATTTAAAATCGATTTTTTTGCTAGGTTTTTTTATTTAAATATTTTTAATAATAAGGAAAACTATTTCCTTTTTTTCTAAAGTTAATTTCTTTAACCTTTTTTGGTTATAGTATTTATTTATTTAATTTCGTACAAATTGTAATTTTATTTTTATTTTCTGATATAGCTATTATACTTATTTTAACGTAAAGATTATTTTAATATTAATTTGACTGTTATTACGTATTTTTTGTAAACTTTTAAAATATAACCAAAGTTTACGTTTGCAAATGTTATTTTAATATTTTTATGGTAATTAATGTTATAAGCTAATTATGCGGTCGGTAATTTCTTAACCCAGTTATTTTGTTCGTAATTAATGTAATATCGTAAGTAAATTTTTAAAGTTTGATTTATTCGTTTTATTTATTTATTTGTTTATAGTTTAAATATGTTAAATAATTTGTGGTTTAGGCCGATCTATACTATAAGGCCTTGCTAAAACTTAAATGCGAATATCGATTTTTTATTCGATATAAGTTTTATTGGTAATTTGAATATGTTAAAAATGTGTTTAAAAAAATATATGCCAGTTATTTGGCGTTTATGTTCTTATAATATAATAAGAAATGGGAAAATTTCGTAAATCGGTTAACGATTACGAAAATATTATCGTAATGTATTTTTATAATTAAATCTTTTAACAAGAAAAGTTTGGTAATAAAGTCGAATATGATTAAATACTATAGTTATTTTGCAATTGGTAATAGTTATAGTTTTTCGTATGGTTTATGTCATTAAGTCTTTATTTTGGCGTAAATATCGTATTGCCGTATAACGTTTTTGTGACGAACTATGCGGTTTAACCAACTATTAAACCTTAAGTCGACGGGTTCATGTTAGCAGGAGTATCGTAAGAATCTGAGTAATAAATACAGTAAGGTATTACGTTTCGTAATGCCAAAGGTGTTTTGGATAATAAATTATTATTATCAGCTGAAATTATTTAAATTATGGAAATAATAAGCGTATATATTTTAATTCCTTTATTATTGCTTATCTTTATTTAGTAAAGCCCTGTTAAACAATTGCTTAATACTGCTTAATCGTACTTAATAAAGACCCGTTAAGCATTAATTATGTAACTTTGAATTAACGTAATTTTGTAATCTTGGCTAAACCGTTTTCGCAGGCCTAGCTAACTTAAGTTATAATACGATTTTTTTTCTTCCTAAATCTTGCCTTTAAGATTTTTTTTTCCCTTTTACTAAACCTTTTTCCCTTAAGATGTCGGCTCGCGTTACTAAAAATCGTCGTCAGGTCCTTTCGTCTACCACGCAACGTCAAAATCTGCTTTTTATTTTTGACGATTTTAGTTTTGAAATTATGCCATATTCTTTATGTTTTTCCAAGGGCTGGAAATACGAAATAATAAAAAACGTTTCCAAATATAAGGCGTATATCAAACGTGGCTATTTCTACGATAATAACGGCGTTCTCTTATCCTCCTTAAAAAATATTCGTGCCGAAAATTAACGTTTAAAACGCAAGGAGGTGCTAGCGGAAAAGCATTTCCTAGAATTGCAAAAACGCTATTAGCAAAAAATAAATAAGGCTATTATGCGGTTAATCCGGTTTCGAAAACAAAAAACGTTTTTTCGTTCGAAAGGTATTAAAATAATATAATAAGAATTGCAATTGCTAGAGAAACTGGAAAAGCAGAAACGTTAAAAACAAGCCAACGCCGAGGCTTCCTTAACCGCCTTAATTTCCTCCTTTAAGCTGCCCGGCGTTGCCTGGCCGCTGGATAACGTTAATTAAAACACAATTATATCCGGTGGTTCCGTTGCTATTGGTGAAAATTTTTTAATAGGCGCTGGGCGCCAATAAGGTTTTTGGCGGGTTCTCAGGTATTTTCGGAGTCCAGGTACTTTTTCCACTTAATTAGGTACTGGGTAAATCCGTTTTGCTTTCGTATATCAAATATCCTTTCTATTTCGTATATTTGTTCGTTTTTTACTTTTACGTCGTTTTGTACCGTATGTATTTTGATTATATTTGTTATTAATTCAAGTAAGAAAACATAAAAAATTGAATAAAGTTTAACTTTTGGTGGAAATTCTAATTAATAATTATTTTCTGAGATTTTCTTAGCGATTTTATATGGACCGATATATTTAAAATCGAATTTTTTCCTAGGTCTTTTTATCTGAATATTTTTTGTAATAAGGAAAACTATCTCCCCTTTTTCGAAAGTTAATCCCTTTAACCTTTTCTGGTTGTAGTATTTGCTTATCTGATTACGTACGAATTCCAGTTCTATCTTTATTTCTTGGTGTAGCTGTTATAGTGTTACGACTCAACCCTAGATCGGCTACGAAAACGGTCGGACCCACAAAAAAGAGTTACGTAATTTGGATCTCTCTTAGTATTAAGATCCAAATATATCCATATAAAATTAACAGAATCCAATAACATTAAAGCTGTAATAACGTTAAAATCTAATAAAGATCTAATTAACTTATAAAAATATATACGCTTATTACTTCAATAATCTAAATAACATTAGTTTGTAATATAATATTATTACCCAAAGTACCTTTGGAATTACGAAACGTAATATGTTACTATATTTATTATTCAGATTTTTACGATACTTTTATTAATATACATTTATCGATTTAAAATTTAATAATTAGTTAAACCTTATAATTCGTTATACGTTACAAATTTTTATTTTATAATACCCTTAAACTTTAAACAATATTTAACATTATTAAAATATCGATTAACATTTAAAAAACCCCTATTTAATAATTTTAAGCTCGAATTCGGAAATTAAAAAACACAGTTCGATAACTTAGGGTTACGTTACTTACTTAACCCTTTTTCGCCCGCATAAAGCTTAAAAAGCCAGAACTCTACGATGGGAAAAGCAACCTTTAAACCTTTTTAACTTAGGCATAAATTTGCCTTTACTTCCTAAACCTTAATAACCTAGTAAATATGGTCCTAATAATAAGGGCATACCTAATAGGCAATACGGCTAATTAATTTAAGCCCATTATAAGAAATTTCCTGAAAATAAAAAAGCCGGATAAGGAAAATTTTATTAACGAAATTTATTTACTTTATATTAATTTTGAAATCAAAATATGCGATAATTTCGGTAATCCGGATAAAAAATGATTAACGGCTTAATATAATATTATTACCCAAAGTATTTTTGGCATTACGAGACGTGATACGTTACTATATCTATTGCTCAGATTTCTACGATACTCCTGCCAACATAAATCCGTCGACTTAAAGTTTAATAGTTGGTTAAACCCTATAGCTTATCACATATAGCTGTTTTAACACGAGGATTATTTTGACATTGATTAGACCGTCGTCGCATGCTTCCCTGTAAATTTCTGGAGTAAAACCAAAATTTACGTTTGCAAATATTATCTTAATGCTTTCGTAGTAGCTGGTGTTATAAGCTAATTATACGATTGGTAGTTTTTTAACCTAGTTATTCTGCTTATAATTAATATAATATCGTAAATAAGTTTTCAAAGTTTGATTTATTCGTTTTATCTATTTATTTATCCAAGGTCTAAATACACTGAATAATTTATGATTTAGGCCGATTTGTATTATAAAGCCTTGCTAAAACTTAAATGTAACGATTAATCCTTTATTTAAGATAATTTCCATTAATAATCCGTATATGCTAAAAATATATCTAAAGAAAATGTATGCCAGTTGTTCGGCGTTTATGTCCTTATGATATGACAAAAAAAGGAAGATTTCGTAAATTAGTCGATAATTACGAAAATACTATTATAATATATTTCCGTAATTAAATTTTCTGATATAAAAAATTTAATAATAAAATCGAATGTAACTAAATATTATGGTCGTTTTATAACTAATAATGGCTATAATTCTCCGTATGGCTTATATCGTTAAGTCTTTGTTTTAACGCAAATATTATATTGCCGTATAATTTTCTGTACTGTTAATTTCATTTTAAGAAAAAAATACGTACGTTAAAATCGTTTTAGGGTTTTATAAATCCCTAAATATCCATATAACTAATATTCGTATATTTTTCGTACTAGATCCCTTTGATATTCCTTTAGGACTTGCATTTTGTCCGTTTTCTGGTTTTCTGAGAAATTACCGTTATATTGCTGGATTTTCTAATATATGTTATTAGGTACTGCCCGAATCGTCGCAATCTGCCGTAAGCGTAAATACCCTTCTGTAATAATATCAAAAATTATATGCCTAATTTTGATTAATTTCTTTTTAAGGTTTGGTCGCTTACTTAAAGCGTTTGCTTTGCCATTTTCTAATCCTTTCTTATAAATAATAACGAAATCGAAATTCGCTAATTTTTTTACGTATCTTAATTATTATCCTGTAAATTCCCTGGTTGTAATAAATCGGGTAAAATTTTAATAATCTATATAAACCTTAACCTAATACAAACTTCTCTTTAAGAAATACCTAAACTTTCGAAATATTATAATAATGGCCATAAATTCTTTATCTGGAATGCCGTAATTAAGTTCGGTACTTTTTAATTTATAAAAAAAGAATGCAATAAAGTACAATTTGCCTTAATTATTTTGCTATCCGATTATTACGCTTAACGCATAATCCGAAATATCGGTTTTTAACTTAACAAAACAGTTTAAATCGTACATAATTAATACTAACTTACTGGTAATCGCATCCTTAATATCCTAAAATGCTTTTTCCGTATCTGGCGTCCATTTAAATTCTTTTTCTTTTTTCGTAAAATTCGTTAAAAATATGGTTATTTTACTAAAGTTTCGAATAAACTTTCAATGATAATTAGCAAATCCAAAAAATACCTGTACCTTTTTAATTATCGTTAGCATTTACTATTTTATAATTATAACGATTTTCTTAAGGTCCATTTTAATATGTTCCGGAATAATAATATATTCCAAATATTTCACTTCCTATATATGGAATTAATTTTTTTCTGCGTTAATAAATAACTTTACGTCTTATAAAACTTAAAAAAACTTTATAAACGTATCTTATATGTACTTTTTCCGTCTTTAAGAAAATAAGAATGTCATCGAAATAGCAAACGACAAAAATATCAAGGTATTTTCGTAATACGTAATTAACCATTTACTAAAAATTGTTAATACGTTCGTAAAGCTTATTAATATAACCAAATACTTAAATAATCTGTATTTCGTCCTAAAGGTTATTTTTTATTCGTATCTTTTTTTAATTTTAATAAGGTTATATTTATTTCTAAAATCGAATGTTATAAATTATTTAACTCCATAAAATCAGTCTTTTATTGCCGTAATTAAAAATAATAATATTCGATCCTTAATATTAATAATATTCAATTATCGATAATTAACCACAAATCGTAATTTTCTATTTTTTTAATACAAAAAACATTAAATATCCTATTAATAATTTCGAAAATCGAATCTATCCTTTTTGTAACCGATCTTTTAGGTACTATTTAAAACTACGTAACTCGTTTTTATTAAAATTATAAATAAAGTAAAACTTTATCAAAAATCCTTTTTTAAAAATTATTTCATAATTTTATTCGCTATATTTTAATCATTTCGTATTAAGTTCCTTTTTAAATAAATTACTTATATTTATAATTCTATAGTAATACATTAATTAGATTTTTTAATTCCTGGAACTATTATTTTTATTATTTTAAATTATTATTTAATTATTTTAATTTCGCTTTAATAATAATAATAATATATTATATTCGTTTTTAATACCTATTTCTTTTTATATCTTATTCTTTTAAATAATAAGATATTTATTATATCTTTATACCTATATTTATCGTTATTATCAATCGAATATTAAAATCTTAATTCTTTTTTTCGTTTATTAACAAAAAATAAAACAAACTTTACCTAATTAATTTTTCCGTTAATCAAAATTCCGTATTAACGTATTTATAATAATTTTAAAATTATATCGTAATTCCCAAATAAAATAATATCAAAATTAACCATCTGATATTATCCTTTAATAAAAATCTCGAGGTAATCAATTTCGCATATAATTCTTTTATTATCGTAAACGAATTCCTAATTTTCGACATTCGTCATTATATAAGGTTACAATTTATATTTCTATGGCAATTTAAACTTATTAACTATATCCAGTATAATATAATTCCCGTCTAAAGTTCTATAATCTATTATTACAATATATTAATACGCTCCGATTCGTATAAACAAAGTAATAAAGTCGTTAACATTTTTTATTATCGCATTTAAAACCTTTTTCAGGAATTCCCTTTAATTCCTTTAAATTTTGCTATCCTGCAACTTTTTTACAAATAACCTTTTTCTTTTAATTCCTATTTAAATTTATCGAATTTTATTTATGTTTTTTCGTTTAACGCGTTTAGCTATTATATTTATCGTTATTGTCGGCGTATTATTCCTTTAAGCCGTATTAATTATTCTTAATTTTCTTATAATTCTTTTCTTTATCGAATAAATTGTTTTTTTATATTTGTAATTATATTCTATGATACGTCGTTTTGGTTATCGTTCCAAAGATCTTTTATGAATTAACGTATTTCCTTTTTAATAACTTTTTTTACTGGGGGTCCGCGGTAAATACCAATTAAAAATGGAAATCCGTAATAACTTTTTAACAATATTTCTTTATCGTACGCTAAATTAATTCTTTTTCCGTTTAATAATTATATTATTTATAATAACAAAAAGGGTTTTTTTATAGATATTACTTTTTTTCGGGCCAACTTTTTGCTTCGGCCAGTTATTAGATCTTTTCTGGGGCTATAGTTCGAAATTATTAATATTATTATTTATTGTTTTTATTATGCCCGGTACGGTTTAAAAAATTAAATATTTTATAATATATATAAGTAATTCGTATATAAATATGTTATTTTTATTCCTTATAATCGGGATATTCTCGTCGTCGACAATATATGGCATACATTTTACCGTATTAATCGGGTATTCCGGGGCAAAACTCTTTTATTTAATTTTTGTATTTACGTAACTATATTTATAATACTTTTTATTATGTTCGCAATATTTATTAAGCCAGCTTTCTGGCTTTTCGTATTTCTTATCGAATTTCTTATCGTAATAATCCTTATCGGATTTTTTGTTATAAGCCTGACGTATATTTGGTTTAGATTATATTAATAATTTTATTATCGTTTTCTTAATTATTTTTAAATTATTTTTCCGATATAAGGGTTTAATTATTTTATTATAATTTCTGAAGCTTTTTATATTTGTAAGCTTTATATCCGATTTTGCCATAATTAAAATATTTAATCTGGCTTTAATTTTATTAATAAGTAACGCCGAATTCCATAAATCCTAATGCCGTTCCGTAAAAAATAAAAAGTACGTTTCGTTTTTTCCCTTAATTAAATTTATTATATATCAAACGTAAAATATATTATGTTTTTTTATTATTTTTCAAATTGTCGATTATTAATTTTAATTACTTTTACAATATACCGATTTAAAGCAATTAATTATTTAATTTAAATAATCTTATTTTTCATATTATTTTTTAACTTTTTATAAAATATGTCGATAAGGGTATCGGTTTTATTATTTTCCCATCCGGCCTTAGCCGTAATATTTTTTAAAAATTACGGTATATTTAAATACAAATTTTTTTTATCGGAATTATGGCAATTATTAAGTTATAAATCGTTTTTTATTCAGATTGCCGAACTTATTACGCAGTTTATTTTCAAAATTAATATAAAGCAAAAAGCTTTGTTAATAAAATCCTTTTTATCCGATTTTTTTATTTCCAAGAAATTTCTTATAATAAATTTAAATTAATTAACCGTATTTCCTATTAGACATACTTCCATTATTAAAACCATATCCGTTAGATCGTTAAGATTTAAAAAACGAAAATAAACTTGCGCCTAAATTAAAAAAGTTTAAGGGTTACTTTTTTTATTGTAAGGTTTTGACTTTTTGGGCTTTATGCGGGCAAGAAAAATTTGGATAGGTGGCGTAGCCCTAAATTGTCGAACTTTTTTCTTTAATTCCCAAATTCGAACCTGAAATTACTAAATAAGGGTTTCCTAAATATTGGTTAATATTTTAACAATATTAAATATTATTCAAAATTTAACGGTATTATTAAACAAAAGCTTATAACGTATAACGAATTATACGGTTTAATTAATTATTAAATCTTAAGTCGACGGGTTTATATTAGCAAAAATATCGTGAAAATCTAAATAATAAATACAGTAAGATATTATGTCTTATAATACCAAAAATGTCTTAAGTAACGAATTATTATTATAAACTGAAATTATTTAAACTATAGAAATAATAAGCGTATATATCCTAATTCTTTATTACTGCTTATCTTTACTTAATAAAGGCCTGTTAAACAGTTGCTTAATACTGCTTAATCGTGCTCAGTTGAGACCCGTTAAGCACTAATTACGTGACCTTGAACTAGCGTAGTTTTGTGATCTTGGCTGGACCGTTTTCGCAGGCCCAGCTGACATGGGTTGTAACATTTTTGTACTATTAATTTTATTTTAGGAAAAGAATATATACGTTAAAGCTGCTTTAGAGTTTTGTGGATCTCTGGATGTCCGTATAATTAATGTTTATGTATTTTTTATGCTAAATCATTTTAGTATTTCTTTAGTATTTATATTTTATCCCTTTTTTGATTTTTTGGGAGATTATCGTTATATTATTAAATTTTTTGATACATATCGAAAGGTATTATCCGAATTATCGCAATTTGTCGTAAGCGTAAATATCCTTTTATAATGGTATCGAAAATTATATGGTTAATTTTGACCAATCTTTTTTCGAAGTTCGGTTGCTTGCTTAAAACGTTTGTTTTGCCGTTTTTTGATTCTTTTTTGTAGATAATAACGAAGTCGAAGTTCGCCAATTTTTCCGCATATTTTAATTATTATCCTGTAAGCTCCCTGATCGTAGTAAATCGGGTAAGGTTTTGATAATTTATGTAAATCTTGATTTGGTGCAAGTTTCCTTTTAGGAAATACTTGAATTTTCGAAATACCATAATAATGGCCATAAATTCCTTATTTTGAATGCCGTAATTAAATTCTGTTCCTTTTAACTTATACGAAAAAAATATAATAAGGTGCAATTTGCCTTAATTATTTCGTTATCCGATTATTGCGTTTAATACGTAGTCCGAAATATCGGTTTTTAGTTTAATAAGGCGGTTTAAATTATATATGATTAATATTAATTCGTTATTAATCGTATTTTTGATATTTTAAAATGTTTTTTCCGTATTTGGCGTCTATTTAAAAAAAGGTTTTGTAAAATTTATTAAGGGTATAAATATTTTATTAAAATTTCGAATAAATTTCTTAAAATAATTAGCGAATTTAAGGAATACTTGTACCTCCTTAACTGTCGTTGGCGTCTGCCATTCTATAATTACAGCAATTTTTGGGAGTTTATTCTGATATATTTTAAGATGATAATATGTCCCAGATATTCCATTTTTTGTATATAGAATTAATTCTTTTCTGTGTTAATAAATAGCCTTACGTCCTGTAAAACTTGAAAAACCTTATAAACGTATTCTACATATGTTTTTTTTATTTTTTAAAAAATGAAAATATCGTTAAAATAACAAACGACGAAAATATTAAGATATTTTCGTAATATATAGTTAATTATTCGCAGGAAGGTTACTGATATATTTATAAGTCCTATTAATATAACCAAATACTTAAATAATCCGTATTTCGTCCTAAAGATTATTTTTTATTCGTATCCTTTCTTAATCCTAATAAAGTTATATTTATCCTTAAAATCGAACGTTATAAACCATTTAATTCCGTAAAATCGCTTTTTTATTGCCGTAATTAAAGGTAATAATATTCGGTCTTTAACAGTAATATTGTTTAATTATCGATAATTAATCACAAATTGCAATTTCCTATTTTTCTTTGGTACGAAAAATATTAAATATCCTGCTGGTAAATTCGAAGGTCGAATTTATTTTTTTTGTAACCGATTTTCCAGGTATTCTTTAAAAATGCGTAATTTGTTTTTATTAAAATTATAAATAAAGTAAAACTTTATCGAAAATCCTTCTTTAAAAATTATCTTATAATCTTATTCGTTATATTTTAATAATTTCGTATTAAAATCTTTTCTGAAAAACCATTTATATTTATGGTATTATGGTAATATATTGGTCAGATTTTTTAACTTTTGGGGCTGTTATTCTTATTATTTTGAATCGTTATTTAAATGCCTTAGTTTCGTTTTAATAATAATAATAATACGTCGTATTTATCTTTGATACTTATTTTTTTTTGTATTTTGTCCCTTTGGGTAATAAAATATCTATCGTATTTTTATACCTATACTTATTGCCATTATCGATCGAATGTTAAAATTTCAATTTTTTCTTTTTTTTTATTTATTAATAAGGAATAAAATAAATTTTACCTGGCCAGTTTTGCCGTTAATTAAAACTCCGTATTAACGTATCTACAATAATCCTAAGATCATATCGTAATTCCCGAATAAAACGATATCGAAATTAACTGTTTGGTATCGTCTTTTAATAAGAATCTCAAAATAATTAATTTCGCGTATAATTTTTCCGTTATCGTAAGCGAATTCCTAACCTTTGGCATTCGTTGTTATATAAGGTTTCAACTTATATTTCCACAGCAATTTAAATTTATTAATTATATCCGGTACAATATAATTTCCGCCTAAAATTCCGTAATCCACCATTACGGTATACCAGTACGTTCCAATTCGTATATCTAAAATAATAAAATCGTTAACGTTTTTTATTATTATATTTAAAACCTTTTTTTGGAAATTTCCCTTAATTCCTCTGGGTTTCGTTATCCTGCGACTTTTTTATAAGTAATTTTTTTCTTTTAACTTTTATTTAAATTTGTTAAACCTTATTTATGTTTTTTCGTTTAACGCGTTAAGTTATTATATTTATCGTTATTACCGACATACTATTCCTTTAAGTTATATTAATTATTCTTAATTTTTTTGTAATTTTTTTTCTTATCGAATAAATTATTTTCTTATGTTTGCGATTATATCCAATTATGGGTTATTCTCGTTGTCGTTTTAAAAATCTCCTATAAATTAATGTATTTTTAATAACTTTTTTTAAGGATTTATAATAAATATTAATTAAAAATAAAAATCCGTAATAATTTTTTGATAATGCTTTTTAACCGTACGCTAAATTAACTTTTTTTCTGTTTGGTAATTATATTATCCATAATAACAAAAAAGGTTTTCGTGTAAATATTATTTTTTTTCGGGCCAGTTTTTTATTTCGGCCAATTATTAAATATCTCCTGGGGCTATAGTTCGAAAATATCGATATTATTATTTATTGTTTTTGTTATTTCCAGTACGGTTTGGAAAATCGAATCCCTTATAATATATACGGGTAAATCGTTCGTAAATATGTTATTTTTATTTTTTATAATCGGGATATTCCCGTTATTAACAATATATAGCATACATTTTGCCGTATCAATTAAGGGTTCCGGGACAAATTTCTTTTATCTAATTTTAATATTTGCGTAATTATCTTTATAATGTTTTTTATTATGCTCGCGATATTTATTAAGCCAACTTTTTGGTTTTTTATATTTTTCGTTAAATCTTTTATCGGGATAATCCTTATTAGGCTTTTTATCATAAGCCTAATACGTACTTAGCTTAAATTATGTTAATAACCTTATTATTATTTCCTTAATTATTCTTCAATTATTCTTCCGGTACAGATATTTAGTTATCTTATTATGGTTTCTTAGGTTTTTTATATTTATAAGCCTTATGTCCCATTTTGCTACAATTAAAGCATTTAATTTGGCTCCAGTTTTATCTATAAGTAACGCTAAGTTCCATAGGTCCTAATACCGTTCCATAAGAAATAAAGGGTGCGTTTTATTTTTTCCCTTAGTTGGATTTGTAATATCTCGAATATAAGATATATTTTTTTTTCTTATCGTTTTTCGAATTATCGATAATTAATTTTAATTATTTTTGCAATATACCGGTTTAGGGTAACTAATCGTTTAATCCGAATTATTTTATTTTTTACATTATCCTTTAGCCTTTTATAAAATATATTAATAAGGGCGTCGGCCTTGTTATCTTCTTATCCCGCCTTAGTCGTAAAACTTTTAAAAATTACGACGTATTTGGACGCGGATTCTTTCTGTCGGAATTACAAAAATTGCTGGGTCGCAAATCGTTCTTTATTCGGATTGCCGAAATTATCGCGTATTTTATTTTCGAAATTAATATAAAGTAAAAAGATCTTATTAGTAAAATCCTTTTTATCCGGCTTTTTTATTTCCAAGAAATTTCGTATAATAAGTTCAAACCAATTAATTACATTTTCCGTTAAATATGTTTTTATTATTAGGACCATATTTGCTAAATCATTAAAGTTTAGGAAGCGAAAGTAAATTTGTGCCTAAGTTAGAAAAATTTAAAGGTTATCTTTTTTATCGTAAGGTTCTGGTTTTTTTGGTTTTATGCGGGCAAAAAAGGTTTAGGTAGGTGGCGTAGCTCTAAGTTATTGAATTTCTTTTTCCAGCTCCCGAATTCAAGCCTAAAACTGTTAAATAAGGGTTTCCTAAACGCTAGTCGATATTTTGATAATGTTAAATATTATTTAAAATCTGACGGTATTACTGAACAAAAGTTTGTAACGTATAATAACTATACGGTTTAACTAATTATTAAACCTTAAATCGACGGGTTTATATTAATAGGAATATCGTAGGAATCTAAGTAATAAATATAATAACGTATTACGTCTCGTAATACCAAAGGTGTTTTTGTTACGGCCTGGTCACCCGTAAGAGCTCCAGAGTATATATGCAGCTGTAAGCACCAGAATGATTGCCACAATTGCGATCATTCCACCGATCTTTTGCCCTGGTGGCGTGATGGTATGGTGCAGCCATAACAGTTTTAGGTAACGATATTATATTATAAGCTAAAGTTATTTACATCATGGAATTAATAAATGTATATATTCTTTTCTTTTTAACTTGATTACTTATAATTACATGCCTAATAATAATTATGATCGCTTATAATCCCTTTTAATCACTTTTGATCATTGGCTTGGTAGTGATCACCGTTACGTGATTTCATGGGGTGGCCCGTGTGATCCCTGTTTGACCGTTTCTTGAGGCCGGAGCTTGTTGGGTCGTAACATACAGATAATAATAATAATAATTATTATTTTATTTTAAACGTTAACGTTTTTATTACTTTTCCTTAATTAAAAGCGTTTACGAAATTATTATACAAACGAAAAAGAATTAATACGTTAAAGTAATAAGAATTTAAACGTATAAAAGGTAAAACATAAATTTATGATTATACTACCGGTTACCGCAACGATAACGAAAAAATATAATAGCTTTCGTTATATGTCTAATATTTATATCTTTTATTTTTATTATTCATTAAGTTACTTAATAACGTTGTCTTTTATTGCATTAATTATTTAAAAATTACGATATATAAATTTAAAAACGATTTTTTTTTATTCATAGAATATATCGTAAAATGAGGCTATTTATGTTCATTATTAAATTCTATAACCTCCCGGAAAACCCTTATTCCGGCGAACTTATAGTATATAAAAAGATTTCTAGCTACAGCTCTCTAAAGCTTAATTCTAGTTAGACAATTATTACTTCTTATCCTCTACGCAACCTTTTCTCGCGATCAGCCTAGCTGTGACAATTCGTGTCCATACCAAGTTGCTCTTTGAAAAGACGTTCAGGATTGAGGACTGTAAGTTCACCACTGACTGTGTCCTGCCGACCGTGATATCATATGAAATCTAATGTGAACGATTTTAGAGTTGGCGGTTGCTTCCTTCGTATGACAACCTGCTCTAATGTACGCTCCGTGAAGCGCATCGCCGCTGACGCCGTTTATTCAGCGTATATTCCTCGGATACATCTATTTAATGTTCCGTTTCATGAGAGTTGGCTTCCTCGTTCATCAGTGGAACATGTCGGTCACGAATTTGATGGAGGCGTATTACGTAAGTAGCACTCACCACAATATGGTTCGTAAGAGTAGTGGCTGACAGTAGATAGATCATCCACGTGAACTCCAATCTCCACTTAGCTGTCTTTAATTGCTTGAAAGCATCAATCCTACTGGAGGGGCATCGCATATTTGTCCCGCATGGTACTCGAAACTGGTTTTGGTGGACTAGCAACCTCCTCCTGTTTGTCCATATCTGCCTATTCGTCTCTTCCGTAGTCGCACTCAACCTGTTATGCACCCCATACGAAAAGATATGGGACCTTACATTGCCCGGCGGCTCCTGTATGGAACGGATAAATCTCATTTCGTCCGCGTCTGTCCAGCTCCTTACGGACCCTTTTACCTTTGCCCTCCCACAGAATATCATCTGGTCTTTACAAATATCTACGAGGAAGAAAATTGGCGTATCGTTCGTTTTCGCCGTGGGCGTGCTGTAGGCGATAGCCTGTCCTGGTACCTTCGCTCCCTGTTCACGCCCTTTAGTCGACTAATGTTTATGATTTTCAGGAGCTGTGCTGCTGCAGCTACTCGACTGGCCATCATCGTCGACGAGAGGGACACGAAGGATGCGTCGTTCGCAAAAGCTGCGATATCGCTGGCAACGCTTATCGAGTCGACCTGCGGGTTTTTGATCATCTGCGCACCCGCGGCGCCAAGATTTGTAACCGAATCGAAACGGATCCTTCGATCGAAGAAGTTGGCCGGGTTGCCCACAGCCCGGCTGCACAGTCCAAAAAGGGGGGCGGTTCCCACAAGTTCCGCACCGGTTCCAGATCCGATATTGCCAGTAGCCATTATCAGAGGCTCGACGAGTACGGCGTACCCCTGACAAATCTTGCTGTGGCGGGCGGTCCTACCTCCGAGTCCACTTAGGGCATCCGATATCTCCCTACCGAGCCGAGCACAGGGATCCTGCGCACGACGCAAATCGTTACGCAGCAGGAACATGTCGGCCCTGCCGTTCTTTGCCACCAGTACAAGCAGCATCCTCCATGAGTCGACAGGGGCCAATGTTAACAGAATAAGCTAATTTTCACTTTAGGTCAAGCATTTGAAGATATGACACTAGCTGTGCAAGTAATGGGCATGATAGGGAACAACTTAAGGGAGAAGAAGAAGAAAAACAGGCCCGGATAGGGTGCTGAGGCAGCGAGAGAGAGCGCCACGTCCCTAAGGTAAACATCATCACTGGTGCGTACAAGTTTGTGTCGCCCGTCTTGTGGTGCCCGGAGCTCTGCGTGTACACTCAATGTACGATTCCAGCTCAGGATGTGCTAAAGGCAAGCTATGACTTTATTTAAACGTGTATATATGACAACGAGATCGCATTCTATCTCACCATTACCTGATTTCACTTCGCATCGTTGGAACGCGGCTCCAGAGCCACTGAGACGGGTTAGTATTTGTGGTAATTCAATTCAATATATTTTACCGCTGTTCCAATCACTACCCTTCCACTTATACCTACGACCTGCTTATATACCACGTAAGTATTAAAAGCAGGAAGGTCAGCCAGGTTATAACCATTTGCACCGGCCAATAGCGTCGGAGTAATTTCCTCTATTGTCGTGCCTTACATAAGCTCGAATGCCAGAACGATATTTCAATGGCAGAATTAGAAAGGCTAACGGACCCCCTACATTTCAAGGTGGGCAACATTGAATTTGAAGCAAGAAAGGAGGGCTCTAGATGCCAATACGGAAAAGCTAACATAGAAGTAGCAGACTAGCCACTGCGATTATAGGGGCTCGACGAAGGTTTCTATTAGGTCTGTATGGTTCCGTCTAAGGCCCCAGTATATGAAAGTAATGGGCTTGCCTCTATCTGCGGCTCATGAAACCTATGTAAAATTTAAGTGGCAGATCCCTCCTTATCAAGTGGGAGGCACATGGACCTTGCGCACTGTATCTCCGAAACTTAGGTCAATAAGGAAAGGTATATATAGCTGGCTAATATGAAGCAGCGCTACCCTCCACCAACTCACCGAATCATTGCTCAGCATATCCATATGGCAATGACGGCAAACGTTCCCGACGACGGCCCGCAAGTTGTACCCCTTTCCCTATGAGCGTGCCAGGAACTACACACGCTATCAAAGATATGACTCCTAGCCAAATTCATCAGAAGGCCGGTCCAGCCACAGGAGGAAAGCTCTTCCATAATGATAAAAGGATACACTTGGTCGAGCGCTGCTTTTTCCCTGGCCCTACAGGCTTAAACCTAAAAGAGTACCATTGGTGTGGCCATGTGCAAGTCAGCCGCATTGGCCGCGCGAGGGTTTCCATTGGACAGCCGCCAACATCGCCCGGGAAGATGGATACATCGTATGAAAGAGGCGAAGCAGTTATCCGAACCACCAGAACCAAATTCACCATGTCGCGGCATCTCTTCTTGACAGATCTACAACAGCTTGCACGGCGGACTGCCCACCTGCAATTCTATGCCACTACCGCGGATGTCTTGAGCAACTTCAGATTGAGCGACCTCTCGAAGTGAGTGATTCCGCTCAAGACCGCTTGGAATGTTAACTCTCACGTGATCTACAACTTTCTAGCCTGGGAGCCGCAGAAGGCCTACAACGCGATATCTGACGATATGCCTATGAAAGGATGGTGGCCCTAGCCTGGAGATGGGGAGCGGTAAGTCGAAAGGGAATGGCGGGCGAAGCGATATCTCGGTAACGGCAAGAACCGCAACCTTTAGGGTTCGACAGCAGGATGTGGTGGTGAATGGCCGAGCCCTCATGGACAGTACGACCAAAGAGGGCATCTAAAGGAAGCTCCCATTGGAACTTCAAGTATCCGCACCCCTAAAAACCACTAAGTACTGGCAAAGAGATATACTATCTCATGGTCGAATCCTACAACAAACCTCAACATAAGTAATTCAGATGATATTTAATTCGTATGTCCTACTACCTGTTGCCACCTTTTATTGTAACCAAAAGTGCCAATTAAGGTACCGACGGAATGCTAGGTAATATCAGTGGTTATGGTGGTTGTGGTGGTGGCGTTGCCAGTTGTTGTAGTAGTGATTGTAGTGGGCGATTGCAGAATGCGGTTATTGGGATGACAGTTTTATTAGGAGATTGGGGTGATTTTTCGCGTGTATGTCTTTCCCGGTCTACATATGGTAATGCAGGTCCTTACTATGGTACACCCGTGCCTGGCGGGCTGGGGAGTTAACTGTGCTCAGTCTAGTAATTACCCATGCTTCGAGAGAATCCTCCGGCACCGTGCGTAGTGCAGAACATCCCTCGCCGGGCTTGGCCACCCCTACTGCCGTCACCCTCCGTCAAGTCGATGCACGCTGGTGCTGCAGCAGCCGGGGAGGCGTTGAGCAAGCCGAATGCCCCCGGTCTTGCTTTGGTTGCTTTTCTGGTGCAGCGTGTCGCTTCGTACTACGCCGTTGGCATCCTGTATGACTGGCATTTCTTCACTTGGATTCATATCTGGAGGGCTATACCAGCTGCGCGATGTGTATCGAGAGTTGGGGTTGGTGGTTTGAATGGACGCCCGCCTTCATTGGAATCGGAATCCTGATCGGCATGAACTCGGCCCTATCCATGTTCGGCGGCGGCGTCATCGCGTGGGGCCATCATCGGGCCTATCCTCGTCGCAACTGGTGAGTGTATAGGGGCGTCGCAGTGTGACGAGCCCCGGAATGGCACGGCTATTACAGTTGCGCCAAGCTTAGCAACCTCGGTCACGAAACACCCTCGCCACGATACTGGCTTCTGGCCCGGCATCATGATCATGGTCTGGACGTCCATGGCCGAGCTGGTCGTCCAATACAAGGCCATCGGCCATGCCGCCAAGACCGTCTGGCACAAAAGCTGCGTCACCATCAACGACGTCTTGGTCAAACGGGGTGAGCACTCGAGGTACTTTTCAGAGAAGGCAGCCAACGAGATGACGGGCGCCGAAGGCATAGTTCAGGACCCCGCGGGGCCCGAGGACCAGGCCCAGATCTGGATGTGGTCTTCCGGCCTCATTCTTACCTTCGTCAGCGCCATCCTCATCTTCCACTACCAGTGGGGAATGACGGCCGGCTTGACCGCCCTGGCGTGGGTCCTAGGCTTCACGTTCTCCTTCCTGGCAATCCAGATCGGCGCCGTCACGGACCAGACCCCGCTGACGGCCGCCTCGAAGGCCAGCCTGCTCATTCTCTTCGGTGTGACCTCCGGTCAGGGGTTGGCCAAGGACGCGCAGCGCATCAACCCCGTTGCCGGCGAAGGTCTGGGCGGTGTCGTTGGCGCCACTCTGCAAATCGGTGGCGTTTCCGGCGACGTGCTTGGTACCACTGCCGGTTACCCTATGGAGTACTGCTAATTCCGCCGATGTGAGCGCTGTGGCGGAAATAGGAGAGAGGAGTGGCTATATACATATATATATCCCCAAGGCGCTGGCCGAGATGGGTTTTTAGTCTCTGGGGATGGATTTTCATGATTGTACGGTACGTAGTTATGAAATGACGCTACCCGACATGATTGATCTTGTGTCTGCCCGTGAATCATGCGAAGTCGCTACGAAAGCTACACTGAGCTCAACTTAAAAACGGCTGGCCTTAAAAGAAGGATGAATAACAGCTCCCGCCTATGTAAAAGTGATGCTTAAGAGCATGACCGGGTTATTGCACAGTCCGCCAGCATCCCGTAAGTGGGGCCGTTAAACGCATGTGATCAATCACATGCTTTCGTGGAGCTCAGCCCCGCAAACAGCAACTGCAACTTTCCCAAAGTCAATTCATTCGCGTTCCCGCGCGTTTCCAATTCCAACCTTTTACTTGCTTACAAGCATGCGGTCTCCACCTGTTCGCCAGCCTTTGTTCCATGTAGTTGGTCATATGTCGCCCGGATGATGCTTGGAACTCCGTCATAATATTCAAAGAGTCATGGCCGAACCATGGCACCGGTCCAGAACACCTTCACCGTCATACCAAATGCCCCCTCTGCCATCAATGGCAACTTCGACGCTTCAGCAGTGTCCCGGCCTAGCCGGCCTCCCATGACAACCAAGCAAGCCAAGAAAGCCTACAAGGAGAAAAACAAGGGACCGAAGCTGTCGAAGGCCGAGCAGAGACGCCAGGAGCTCTTCGAACAGGATCGCATACGTCGGGAGTTCGAGAAGGAGAAGAACCAAGCTAGAGCTAGGGCTGCTCGCGATAGGAGGAGAGAAAAGGAGGAGAAAGAACGGGCGGAGAAAAAGAAAAAGGGATTGCCTCTAGTCGAAGTCCACCCGTCCCAGGACACGCTTTCTCGGTTCTTGCGCTTTGACGCAAAAAGAGAGTCGAACAGCCAACTTCCTGCGCCCCAGAACGAACAGCGGAATGTCGAGGATAGCGATGGCGGAACATTATCAGCTGGGGATAAGCCCGAGGAACCCCCGGCGAAGAAGCAACGAACCGAGACACCAACCCCTCAGGAGGCTACACCCGTGAGGCGTTCTCTAGAAGCCATCAAGAGCCCAGGACAGGCTGCCTCGGAGGTAGATGCCAAAGGGGTTACCAAGGAGGCTCCAGGGCCTCCTAAGCAATCCGAGCTTGATGTTGACGACATCTTGACGGATGAGCTTATCTGCGAAAAGCTTCTAAACGAGGCCTTTGAGGCTACGAGCGGTGGGAAGAAGGCACCTCTCTCTACAGAGCCACAAGCAGAGAGTCTACCCCCGGATGACCAGATACAAAGCGAGCGGTCACCGGCGAGGCTGTCTAGAGGACTTAGTCCTTCTCACACTCCAAACGACCTACCAGTCCAGCAGCCACCGGCTGTAAAGTCTAAGAAACCGCAAGATTCACCTGACGGACCCCACAGCTCGTCAGATTCCGGGGTTGCCGTAGCTACCCAGACCAGGGAACTTGTGAAGCAAGTACAGCAGTCGAAAGCACGCGAGCCACTACGGAGTATACCCACAAAGCAAGTGCATGTCAGAGATAATATTACTCCTCTAACAGCTCCCTCGCGCGCGGAGTCTGCCACAACATCCCACACGATAGCCGCAAACTCATCTATATATGTGTTTAAGAAGCCATCAGCGATCATCCCAGAACCTCGCCCGAGTGCTCGCCCCGGAACCCCAATGGGCCCGCCTCCCCGTCCGCCTCCACGTCCGCCAAAATTCAAATCCCCTGTTTGCGTAACTGGCAACACAGTCAGTGGACCAAAATTCCTCAGCAAGGATACACATAATAGTCGCCTGTCTGTACCAAGCCCACGCAGCGAGCCCCTTAGTCAACATTCTTACGTTCCGCCGTCTAGCACACAGTTGTTCGTAATGAGCCATCTTGATGACTTCTTCCCCAGCCCGTCTCAGGAAGTGCGCGAATTATATGAGCACCCAGTCGGCCCGTCGGCAAAGCACGATAAGGCAATGCCGACAAGCCAGGATTCTGCGTTTATGTCATCGCCATCAATTAGGCAGGTTCAGTCCAAAAGGGCACCCGTTCTACCGAATGGCCCCTGCCACGCCCAGGTGTTCGATAACAAGCCTAGGTCTAAGCCAAAAGAGCAGAGTCTCTCACGCGACAGCCTACCAAAAACCTCGCATGATCTCCCGGCAAACAAATCCCAAGAGAGTAGTCCTGCCTTAGATATTCCATTTTTCTCATCTCAAGACTTCCTTCTGTCGCAGGGCTGGACGCAACTCGCAGATGAAACAACTTCGCCATTGAAGATACAGAATTCTATCGAAAAAATTCCGATGAAGACGATACAAGGCAGGAGTAAGCCAGCTTCAGGCCTTGAGACAGCGAATGACCTGTCGCATCGCTCTCCAGACTACCACAACGCCGTAAAAGCTCACGAACAACAGAAGGATAGCCAACTAGAAGACGATCTGCATACCAATGACGAGCCGTGTGGATTTGGAATGGCGGATAACGTTCCAAACCGTACCCCAGTGTCTCTCGTTCGCGGGTACGCCGCTTCGAGTCCACAAGGGGAACAGGGGTCTGGCAAACCAAGTGTAGGTGATAGACCGGATTGTGAGCTTCATAACCGTGGGGAATTCGGTGGTATCAATGCGCAAGGCTTGAATGATCCGAAAGGCGCATCGCAGGACGTTTCAAGCCGGGCATCTCCCCCTGATACTGTTTCGCGACAAGATGCCACGGGAGGTCAAGCGGAGCCAACCAACTCGACAAAGCCACACAAGCAGCCTCGTCTCTCGCCAAAACCATTATTTGCCTCGAGAGACCAGCTTTTACATCGGGATATCCACCGCAAGTTCTTGATGGAGCGCAGTAAGACCACCCTATGGGAAGACCCAACCGCTCGTCGGAAGGCGCAAGAAGGTATGGATCAATTTAATATGGAAGAGGAAGAGGCCGCAGAAAAGCTGTTACTGGAGCACATGGACGAAGTGGAAAGCCCGGTTGTTGGTACCTGCACGCCAAATTCCGCGGCAACAACAGAGCATACTGGTAGCCAATCGCCAGCTCCACGACATACCCGCCCGAGCATCCAAACTGTGAACCAGCTATCCTACTCGGCGAAAAGAGACGCGCCCATGCAGCGACCCAAGCACGACACGCGGGATCGTCGACCTCCCAGCAGGCCCAAGAGCTCGTACGAGGAGATGCTGGCCATGCTTGACCAGGCGAAGAGCCGGAAGGAGCAGCAGCAGCAGCCCATACCGGCTTCCCAAGAGACGGACTACGGGGACGCGGAGTTGGAGGACGGACTCTGCAATTTATTATCATGATAGTCTACACCAGTAGAGACTAAGTCACGGAGTGAGACCTCTGTGCCAGTTGCATTAGTGGAGTTTAAGGATCTAGCACTGACTAGGATTTTGATATTATGACTATTCATGACCACGCATAGGGAGACCGCAGGGTATCTTGTGCAAGGCTCGGGTGCGACGGCGATGCTGCGGTATTTGGAGCGGGAATGCAATTTGTTCCCATCATTGAAACGAAAAACGAGATGGGATCGTTTCGCTGGGCGTCTATGTACGGTTCTCTATTGCTTGCTTGTGACGTATTCTATAGCATTTCATCAAAAGAGCCTAACCGAAACTGCGTAAACCGCAGTCACCAGCCATGTACCGGTGGATAGGTGGATTATGTACTCCTACTACCACCCTTAAACCCCCCGGGCCCCCCCCCCCCCCCCCACCAACACACTTAATAACCCTGCTTCTTGTTGACCTGATTGATGAACTTCTCGCCCCTGCTCAGCCTCTCGAGGTTGATGTCCACGATGGCCATGAGGCGGTCGATGTAGTGTGTCGAGTTGCCACTGACGTGCGGCGTCACGATGAGGTTCGGTTTGTGCCACAGCGGGTGCTCCCTCGGCAGCGGCTCCGGGTCCGTGACGTCGAGCGCGGCGCCCCGGATCCAGCCCTCGTCAAGCGCTTCCATAAGGGCCTCGGTGTCGACGATGGGCCCGCGCCCCACGTTTGCCACGTACGTCTTCTTTCCTTTCCTCTCCTTATCCTTCTTCTCGGCCTCGGCGAGCACCCTGAACTGCGCCCGCCCCAGCATCCCGCGCGTCTGCGGCGTCAGCGGCGTGGCGACGACTAACAAATCGAGCCCCGACGCCAGGAATTCGTTTAGGTCGGCCTCCGACGTCCCAGAGAACCAGCGCGAAGGCAAGACGCCCTCCGGGTCCCCGAGTCCCGGCACGTAGTACGCGTTGTCGCGCCGCGACCCCGGGGTCTGCCGCGGATGCGCCGTGTACGCGTATACCTCGGACCCCATCGCCGTCGCTACGCGCGATACCTGCCGCCCGATACTGCCGTAACCCAGGATGCCTCTGTGCGCCGAGTTTCCTTGATTAGGGACAGGAGTCGCCGTTGGGTATGAACATACAAGAGGTGGATGGATATGTGCGTAGATTCGGTTGGGGGGAGGGGGGTCACTTACATTCGTTGATGCACCGTGTCTATGGTATCCATGTCGTGCGAGTCGCAGTCCCAGTAGCCCTCCTTCTGCTTGTCAAGGTAATACGGCACTGCATACGTGGGGTTCTAGGTCAGCGCGCCTGCATAGGGAGTTTCCGGGGGTTTCTACTTGACACAGAACGTACAGCGGTGTTGGAAGGCGAGATAGGTCATGATAACCCATTCCGCGATCTGAGGCCTGTTATCATCCAGCAAACCCCGGTCAGTTAGCCACTCATTTAGTCAAGGCGACGGTCCCAACGAATCATCGATATCCGAACGCGACAGCCACTCCGGCAACGGGGGCCGAGCGGGCAGGCCAAGGCTAAACGGGCACAACTCACCCGTGGACGCCATTCGCCGTGCAGAAAGCGACCTTCGTATCCCTAAAAAGCGGGTGCTTGAGCACGTAGTTGGCCCCCGCGGTCTGGAGCTGCACGAGCTGCAGCCGGGGCGCGTCCCGCGGCGACGGCAGCACGGGCCCCGTCACGAGCACCGTGACGTCCCTCCAGTCGACGTCCTCCGGCGGGCCGCCCCCGCCGGGTCCCCCGGCCCACGGGTTGTGCCGGTTGTGCTCTATCGCGAGCCCCGGGTACCGCGCCCGTGCCGCGTCCGCCCACCCTGTCGACAGGTCGAACGGCGTTAGTATGAGGAGCTTGTGGCCCGTTAGGTCCGGGTTCGGGTTCGGGTTCGGCGACTGCTGCTCGTCCGCATTGCCTCCCTGGTTGGACGGGGTGGCTGCGGTCCCGGCCTTGTTGACGATGTAGTCGCCCATTGGTCAGGTTGCTTGTGGTGGTTGGTTTCTGTCTTGTCTGGATTTAGGGCGGTTCAGTGACTGCTGCTGTTTTTTCTGGAAGCGTCTTCGATTGGGTGGCGTCCTTGAGGCCCTTTTGGTGACTGGTCAGGTAGCTTGAGTAGTCGAGTGGCTGAATGGATGGATGTGGAAGGTGGCATCCGGGCAGCTGATACATCGGCGGTCTTGAGGGGATGGCTTGGGCGCCGTGATTCCCCGCCCTTCTTGGATGCCGCCGATAGGCGCTAGAGATAGTGCACATATAGCTGCAGCCATGGCGGAGACCAAGGCCACCCGCCGATTCCGGGCCGCCCCCTATCCGTTCGATTGCTCTTTACCTTTTAACCATGCCTATCATTCCTGTTTCGGACTTGCGATGTAACATGACGTCGTTTTGGATGCTGCAGTTCTATGCAACATTGTTAGATGCGCTATGCATTCCGGTGACGTGTACGACCTGAATGTCAGATCGCTAGATGTACGATGCCGTAGTGCGTTTGGCTCTTATCCACGTGGAAATCATGCAGGCACAGCTGGGGCTGAGGTGAGACAAATGATGCGATTGACAACGACGCCATAATGACCCTATTGGGCAGGTCGCTTATAGAGTTCCTGGATATATTCATTCTGGCGCCCCCCTTGCTGCAGCTCGTACGTGCTAGGGTTGCGGTAATTTTTCGCCGTGCCGGAACACCAGACAGTCTCAGTCACCGAAACGCAACTATTACGCTATTTAAACCCAGTCTTCGTCCAGGCTTCTCTCCCCCAAGCAACTAAGGGTTCTCTCCAACCCAAATTGTGATGCAATGTTCAAGCTCACAATCCTCGCAAACGCCCTTGCGGCAGTGCTCCTGAATCCCGCGCCCACTACTGCAACCCGGATCCCAATTCTGGAGCCCAGACACAACGCCACGGCACAGCAGATCATCGATGCGCTCGGCCTGATCCCCAACGTCGAGGGAGGGTACTACCTGGAGACGTTCCGGGACCCCTTCCTCCTGCCCCTCACTGGCCCCGACGGCTGCAGCGGTAACCGCTCCGTTAGCACCGCAATCTACTACATGCTGGAAGGGTCCGAGGGGTTCTCGCGCTGGCACCGCATCGTTGACGCCGCCGAGGTCTGGCACTGGTACGCGGGGGCGCCGCTGTCGCTGTACCTGTGGCGCGAGGGCGATGGCGGTGATGAGGTCCGGGAGCGCGTCCTCGGCCCCGACGTCCTGGGCGCCGACGGTGGTGGCGGCCAGCCCCAGAGCCCGCAGGTCGTCGTCGCGAGGGCCGAGTGGCAGAGGGCGCGCAGCTGGGGGGAGTGGAGCTTGGTTGGTACTACAGGTGAGTTTTCGGGATTGCTTCACCTCGCGTTGGGGGTTCTGGAGGGGGTGGGGGAGGTTTGCCCGCGCCGTCCCGTCCTTGCTGACTTTGAATGACCATTAGTTGCCCCCGCCTTTACCGAGAGCGCGTTCGAACTCGCCCCGCCTGGTTGGGAACCCCCTGGAGCTTGATGACCGAGGTCTGGTGCAAGTTTGCTAGATTTTACGATGCAAGGGAGATTCGTCACAACTCGCGAACATTTATAGTTTACCTCAAAATGAATTGACTACTTTCTGTTGTCGTATGTTAATTGGTCCTACTGAATAACTATTATCCCTATCATCCTAATCGAAAATAGCCGAAGTAATACTTCTATCGGAGTTATTTAGACACATTGCAAACGTATTGGAAGGGAAGATAACCATCATGAGATTCGAAATATAAACCCGCCAAGATCTGAGGTACAAGGGAGGGCCATGGAGGCGCCCATGTATTTTCTACACGCTCCTTATACTGCCAAGGTCCTCCAAAGTTGATTGGCTACCTCCTCTTTTCAATTTCATATTTCGGACCAGAAGTTACGATACCGGTCCCGTTTATTAACAACACCGCTTATGCAGTTCGCTTACAATGGGTATGCAACATGTCCGACTAGTACACAATGCGCGGGGGTAGATAAATCTGAAGGTATTTGGAGATATCTGACCCGTTGCAACAGAACAACACGTAGTCCTAATTATGTATTAGACTGGTCTAAACTTTATGTCCATTTGTTCTGAATTGCGCCTATACGTAACATCTTAGACGACGTGTGACGGCTAGGGGGTTTAACCAACTATTAAACCTTAGTCGTACGGGTTTATGTTAGCAGGAGTATCGTAGGAATCTGAGTAATAGATATAGTAACGTATTACGTCTCGTAATACCAAGGGTGCCTTAGGTAACGAATTATTATTATAAGCTAATATTATTTAAATTATGGAATAATCGAACGTATATATTATGCTTTAGTTCACTGGCTTATTACCAGTAAGTTAGTAATTTAGCTCACTGGCTTATTACTAGTAAGTTGGTGATTTAGTGTTATGGCTGCACCATACCATTACGCCACCAGGGCAAAAGATCAGTGGAATGATCGCAATTGTGGCAATCATCCTAGTGCTTACAGCTGTCTATATGTACTCGTACATGTTGGAAGACATTACCGGTGACCAGGCCGTAACAATGTAACAATGTATGCATATTGTGTTAATACATACCGGTAGTACATTATAACCTGCTCCAGTAAACACAGCCTTTTGTTAGTAATTATCTGACAAATCGGCTTTTTTAACCCTAAAAGAAGGTCTATAGGCATTAGTTCCAGTTGCTTTTCTAATAAATTAAGCTAATTAGATTATTATTTCTACTTAAGCTTGCTATTACTAAGAGTATAAATAAGCGGTTTAGCAGGTTCGTTATCTTTATTTTCGGAATATTGTTTAACGATGCTATGATTTATGCTGGCCTAATTGTCAAGTATTAGCTCAAGTTTTTTGTAGGGATCAAGATAAGACTCGATTATCCACTAGCGCGTTTTTGGGGTTAAATTTATATCCACACCTTTTGCTTACGAGACGAAAGCTAAAACACTTACCCACTCTGGACTTAAAGAAACCCCGGCTTTTTATATTTTTATATTTACCTATATAACCTTTTATGGGCGTAAGAATTACTAACGATATGGCTGTATTGGTTATTTGTGGTCGAATTATGCTGGTAACGGCTTTAATCGGTCTTTGTACGATATTGCGTAATTATATAATCCCTAAGCTGTCGACCTCGTTCTTAGTTGTGATAATAATCGGGGTCTTAGGCGGGTTATTTACAAAATAATACCGATTTAATTCCAGGATCTGCTTTTGAAAAGTTAATATATATTGGTTTAAAATATCTTTATAGGCTAAATAAATATTATTTTATATAAAATCCTTTCAACGCTAAATAATATTAGGGTGTATAGGGTTCAGCAAAACCTTATCGAAAATGCCATTATTAGACTATATGTTACTATAGAACTTTTCATTCCAGCGGTTAATAATAACAGGGTTCGGTCTTGAAGCGCCTTGAAAAAGGTGTTATCAGATTAGGTTCCCGTTGATATTATAAGGTTTACTATAATTTTTATCTAGTTGCGTAGATAGGTTTTAAGTAAAAGGTAAAATAAGTATGGAAACGTATATTAAGAATTTAAGGATAATATTCAGTTATTACTTTAGATCGATATGGTATTTTAAATAGTAATAATTTATTGTAGAACTATTCGCGTTATTTCGGACCGGAGCTTATGAAAAAAGATGTAAATAATTAGAAAATGTTATAAATAGTTGATTGTTAAAGAGTCTAGTCGAAGTAAATAAAACGATCGGTTTTAATTAAGCTTTTATAGCTATATCTTCAAGTGGTCGAACATTAATTTATATCGTTGCCCGAAGTTAAGATGCTATTAATGGAGTTAGTGATAGAAGAAAATCGGAACTTGTCTGATTAGCCATTATATATGGCTTATTTAATTTCCTAATGTAATTAAGATTATATAACTACAGCATTAATCTTACAACCCTGGTGGCAAGTAACTAGCGAGAGGACCATACCTAAAAGTGGTGATGACGACCGAAACCTGGGGATATAGCAATCGATCTCATAGTTATCGCTTATTATTATTCAAAATAATATAACTTGCAAGTAATAACAGAAACCGCTTACCCATCCAATATATTTTAATACCACGTTTAACTTTCATTTTGCAATAAGCACTTTATCCATACTTATTGTCAAAGCCTAACAACATATCCTTTTCGCCCCGTAACACCTTTCTCAGAAACATACGACCCCCAGCGGAGAGGCCAATCGACAACAGGTATTCCAGCGGGCCAGCGATAAGCTGACACAGCCCGGAAACTGGTACCTGCTTAAGTGCGATGTTCCATTTCCAGACTCAGTTGGGCTTTCGAATATCTTCAGCTCGTAGATGCCCTTATGTTCTTATCTCTATCAATTCTAGTGATCAGTAATAAGTTGTCTGTAGGTATTCCTCGGTCTGTCAGGGAAAATGGTAGAGTACGGAGTGAAAGGCAGAAGAAGCAGCCCAGCAGGTGGTTCATAATATGGGTAATAAATAGATGACCATTATTGCCTGCCCTTTTCTAACTATTCGGGGGCGAAGCCCCCCTATATATACACAAACTGGAGCCAAACTGGTGGGTCGTTAGGCCCCGGAAAGGGGGCCGCACCTTGGTACCTAACAGAGTTACCCCTCCTACCGTGCTCCTGTCCTTAGAAGTACTATTGGAAACCCGCCCCCCCCCCCCCCCCCCCCCCCCCCCCCCCCCCCCCCCCCCCCCCCCCCCGAAGGAAGGTAACCGGTAGCTCATAATAACCCTTATAAGTAAAGGTATCGTAAAATGAAATTTTAATATAACGTAAGGTATTCCCTTAAGTAACTAATTATTTTAATATAAGTTATTTTCCAGATTGCTTTTTCTAAATTATATTATTTTATTTTTTTTATTTTTTAATATTATTATTATTATTATTATTATTATTATTATAATAATAATAATAATAATAATAAGAATAATAATAATAATAATAATAATAATAAGAATAATAATAATAATAATAATAATAATAATAACAATAATAATACTATGCTTTTCCGTACCGTGCCGTATTATTATTATTTCGACGCCATATATCGGTAATCGTCCGGCTTTACGTCCGTTTACGCAAATAACGAATATAAGTTATTTTATATCCTTTTACCTGGAAAGAAAACCGTTACGGTATAATAATTAAATAATAAGTATACCGGTTAATACGGTTTTTCAGCGGCTTTAAATAAATGCAGTTATTATAAGGTTTAGGGCAAACCTTATATCGTTATATATTAATTCGCGCGGTACGTTATCTTTTACCTTTTACGTTATTGTTAATCCCTTATTGTGACGAGCTATAGGGTTTAACCAACTATTAAACCTTAAGTCGACGGGTTTATATTGACAGGAGTATTGTGGGAATCTGAGCAATAAATACAGTAACGTATTACGTTTCGTAATGCCAAGGGTGCTTTGGGTAACGATGTTATATTATAAGCTGGTATTATTTAGATTATGGAAATAATAAACGTATATATCTTTATAAATTAATTAAATCTTTATCAGATCTTGACGTTATTACAGATCTAATGTTATTGGATTCGGTTGGTTTTATATAGATTTATTTGGATTTTGATACCAAGAAAGATCCAAATTACGTATTTTTTTTTGTGGGCCCGACGGTTTTCGTAACCGATCTTGGGTTAGGTCATAATACGATCTCCTTTTTTCTAGGATCTTTGCCCTTAAAGATTTTCCTTCCTGGTAAGTTATTCTTTTTTATTATAGCAGGTCGTATTATTAACCGCAAGCTTTATAATTGTTTTAATTAGAAAAAAAGCTTAGATTTTCTGATTGCTTATATTGTTAAATTTGGTTTTAAAGTTATGCCGTATACGCCTTATTTCGAAAATGGTACCAAATATTAAATAATTAAAGAAATTCGTCGTTATAGCAAATGTATTAAAAATTGTTGTTATTACGATGGTTCTGGCGTTCCAATTAATTCCTTACGTCATATTAAGGAAGAAAAAAATCGTTTAAATCGTGAAAAAACTATTACTAAAAAAATGTTTTTACGCTTTCAGCAAGAATTAAAAAAGGATTTGGTACGTAAACAGCGTGATATCGACGAAACCATTAATTGCCTTTTTCGTTTTCGTCGTTAAAAAAAATCTTTTTACGTTATGGAAATTAAAATTATTAATCGCAGTTTTTAATTAATAAATAAGCTGGATAAGTAGGCGTGTACGGAGGCCGAAGTTCCGTTTCTTATGCCATCCTTTACTTCCCTTAATTAGTTTATTTCTAAGGACCTTAATTAAGGGGCTTTTTTTTAATAATTCCGTCGCCGCTAGTAAAAATTCTTTAATAGGTGCTAGGCGTTAATAAGATTTTTGGCGGGTTCCTAGGTGTTTTCGGAATTTGGGTATTTTTTCTATTTAATTAGGTATTAGGTAAATCCGTTTTATTTTCGCATATCGAGAATTTTTTTTAATTTTGTATACCTGTTCGTCTTTTATTTTTATGTCGTTTTGTATTATATGTATTTTGATTATGTTTACTGTTAATTCGAATAAAAAAACGTAAAAAATTAAATGGAATTTAATTTTTGGTAAAAGTTCTAATTAGTAATTATTTTTTAAGATTTTCTTGGCGATTTTATATAAACCGATATATTTGAAATCGAGTTTTTTGCTAAGTTCTTTTATTTAAATGTTTTTTGTAATAAGGAAAATTATTTCCTCCTTTTCGAAAGTTAATTTTTTTAATTTTTTCTGGTTATAATATTTGCTTATTTGATTTCGTACGAATTTTATTTTTATTTTTATTTCTTAGTATAGCTATCGTAGCTATTTTGACGTAAAAATTGCTTTAATATTAATTGGATTATCGTTATGTATTTTTTTGTAAACTTTTAGAATAAAACCAAAATTTACGTTTATAAGTATTATTTTAATATTTTCTTGGTAACTGGTATCATAAGTTAATTATGCAATTGGTAATTTCTTAACTTAATTATTTTGTTCGTAATTGATATAATATCGTAAATAAGTTTTTAAAGTTTATTTTGTTCGTTTTGTTTGTTTATTTATTTATAATTTAAATGGGTTAGATAACTTATAGTTTAGGCCGATTTATGCCATAAGGCCTTGCCAAAATTTAGATGCAAATATTAATTCTTTATTTGATATAATTTCTATTAGTAATCCGTATATGTTAAAAATATGTTTGAAAAAAATATGTATTAATTATTCGGCGTTTGTATTTTTATGATATGATAAAAAATAAGAAAATTTCGTAAATCGGTCGACGATTATTAAAATGTTATCATAATATATTCTTATAATTAAATCTTTTAATATAGGAAGTTTGGTAATAAAGTCGAATATAACTAAATATTATAGTCGCTTTGTAACTGATAATGGCTGTAACTTTTCGTATGGCTTATGTTATCGAATCTTTGCTTTAACGCAAATATCGCATTACCGTATAATTTTTTATATTATTGATTTTATTTTAAAAAAAGAATATATACGTTAAAATTTTTTAAGGTTTTGTAAATCTCTGGATATCCGTATAACTGATATTCGTATATCTTTCGTATTAGATTTTCCGGTATTCCTTTAAAATTTGTATTTTGTTTATTTTTTGGTTTCCTAGGAAATTATTGTTATACTGTTAAATCCTTTAATATATGTCGAAAAATACTGCCCGAATTATCGCAATTTGTCATAAGCGTAAATATTTTTCTGTAGTAATATCGAAAATTATATGGTTAACTTTAACCAATTTTTTTTCGAAGTTTGATCGTTTGTTTAAAGTATTTGCTTTGCCGTTTTCTGATCTTTTTTTATAAATAATAACGAAATCGAAGTTTGCTAATTTTTCCGCATATCTTAATTATTATTTTATAAACTTTTTAATCGTAATAAATCGGGTAAAATTTAATAATTCGTATAAACCTTAATTTAATACAAATTTCTCTTTAGGAAATACCTAAATTCCCGAAATGCTATAACAATAACCATAAATTCCTTATTTAAAATGCCGTAATTAAATTTAGCTTTTTTTAACTTATACGAAAAAAATACAATAAGGTATAATTTGTCTTAATTATTTTGCTATTTAATTATTACGTTTAACGCGTAATCCGAAATATCGGTTTTTAGCTTAACGGAATAATTTAAATCGTATATAATTAATACTGGTTCGCTAATAATCGTATCCTTAATAACTTAAAATACTTTTTTCGTATTTGGCGTCTATTTGAATTTTTTTTCTTAAGATTCGTTAAGGGTATAATTATTTTATTAAAGTTTCAAATAAACTTCCTGTAATAGTTAGCAAATCCAAGGAATACCTATATTTCCTTAATTATCGTTAACGTTTGCCATTTTGTAACTGCAGCGATTTTTTTAAGGTTTATCCTAATATATTCTAAGGTAATAATATGTTTTAAATATTCCATTTCCTACTTATGAAACTAACTTTTTTTTACGTTAATAAGTAATTTTGCGTCCTATAAAGTTTGAAAAACTTTATGAACGTATCTTATATATACTTTTTTTATTTTCGAAAAAATAAAAATGTCGTTAAAATAGCATACGACGAAAATATCGAGATATTTTCGTAATACGTAATTAACCATTCGCTAAAAGGTCGCTGGTACGTTCGTAAATCCCATTAATGTAACTAAATATTTAAATAATCCGTATTTCGTTTTAAAAGTTATTTTTTATTCGTATTTTTTCTTAATCCTAATAAGGTTATATCCATTTTTGAAATTAAATACGGTAAACCATTTAACTCCGTAAAATCGGTTTTTTATTTCCTTAATTAGAGATAATAATATTCGATTCTTAATTATAAATCGCAATTTTCCATTCTTTTTAAATACAAAAAACATAAGATATTCTGCCAGTGATTTTAAAGGTTGAATCTATTCTTTTTATAATCGATTTTCCAGGTATTTTTTAAAAATGCGTCATTAATTTCTATTAAGGTTATAAATAAAATAAAATTTTGTCGAAAATTTTTCCTTAAGGATTATTTTGTAATTTTATTCGCTATATTCTAATAATTTCGTATTAAGCTCCTTTTTGAAAAACTGCTTATATCTATAATATTATAATAACATATTTATTAAATTTTCTAATTTCTTAAGCGGCTATTTTTGTTATTTCAGATCGTTATTTAATTAACGTAATCCACAAGCGAAGCGCCCACATAAGCGGAGCGCCCATTTTAACCACCCCATTGCACATATTCAGTTTTTTAATAGCCATATTATATTTAAATTAATTGAAATTATTCGGAATAATTTTTATCAAACGTATCTATTATTTTCTGATAAGTGCGCGCATTATGTCCGGGCTTACCGCAGACGCCATAATACCGTTCCTTCTTTGCAACCCTTTTGCGACGATTACTTTCCGCCATTATTTCCTGTGTTGGTTCGCCATTATTATTTTTTCGGCCCGGAAAACCTCCCCCTTTTAAAAAGTAAGTAATCTTCTTTTTTGGAGGCGTTTGTTTTTGGTTTTTCGGCGCTTGCTGAAAATATAATTGGTTTTGCGAAGGTGGCCGATTTTATCACTAAGAAAAACGACCTTGTATAGTAAATAATTTATATTTTTTGCCAAATAATTTACCGTTTCGATTATAGTTGTCGGCGAACTACTTTAATGGTTTATAATTTTATTTTTTAAATAATTAAATTACGAAATTGCTTTTTCGAAAATTTTAAATATTTTGCGTTTAAAATAAAAGGGTGAAAATAAAAAGGAAACGGTTAATATTTAAAATGGTTATCGGATATTTAGTTACGAAATAATATATTTGGAGTTTAATGGAATAAGGTTAATACCGCAAAAACCAGCTTTAATGTTTTCGGAGGTTATAAACGTTTTAAACGTTTCGTAAAAGCCGATAAAATTTTTTTTAATAACGTACGTATTATAACACTTTATAAAGTTTTCAATATAACGACCGTAAGCCCGTTTTAACGGAAAAAAATATGTTATATTAAAAGGTTAAAGCTTATAAAAAATAGGGAAATATATAAAACGTAATAATATCATATTCCTTATAATATTTTTCAAATTTTATCGAATAATAATTTTTATAACTATTAAGGATAAAAAAACGTTTAATACCTTTTGTACGCGTTTTGGTATACTTATTAAAATATTTAACTTAATTTAAATTTAAAACGTTTATCACTTAACCGTTATTACTTACGGTAATTTTTTAATTACGTAATATAAAATTATTGCGGTACCAGAAAACAAAGTAATTTTTGCCCGTTACGATAATATACGGAAAAAAGGCCCAGCTTTAAAAACCGACGACTTAAATAATTATAACTTATTTTTTATTGCCTTACTGGGCTTATCTGGGCCTTTTACGCCTTTCGGCGTTTGTAATTACTATGCCCGATACCGTTATTAACCTTATTAAAAAATTAATTTCGTCGAAATTATATATATTTTTTTCCGAAATACCGTATTTCGTAATTATATTACGTACGAGTTCGAATTATTTGTAAAATATTTCTAGATTTTTATATATAATTTTTTCGTAATCGATCTTTCGATTTAAATACGTTTTTAACTTATTTTGCCGTTTAACGAAATTCGACGTCCAGTTAACGCCGACGCGTCTTATATCGCGTTTACGTAAAAGTATATTAGCTATATTTTTAATATTTTTAAGTTAAAAAGGAAACGTTCGCGAATCGAAATCAAAAATATATTCGATAATAATTTCTTTTTCGGAATCGATTAGTTTTTGCGAATTAGGCGGTATATCGCGTCGTATAAATTTGCCTTAGATTTGTTCGCGAAAAGTTGTTTTCGAGATAATATATATAGTTGCAAACTTTTGATAACCAAAACGAAAATTGCGTTTTTTGGCCTGAATAACAAAATTTAATCGTGCTTTTTTTTTTAAAAGCCCAAACATATTATTATGTTGAAAAATATATAAGTAAAGTAAGGTAGTTGAAAAGTTAAATCTGGATGAGCGCTTCGCTTATGTGGGCGCTTCGCTTGTGGATTACCTTATTTTAATTTCATTCTAATAGTAATAATAATATGTCGTATTTTTCTTTAATACCCGTTTTTTTTATATTTTATTTCTTTAGGTAATAAGGTATTTATCGTATTTTTATGCTTATATTCGTTATTATTATTAATCGAATATTAAAATCTTAATTCTTGTTTTTTATTTATTAATAAAAAATTAAACGAACTTTACCTAATTAATTTTTTTATTAATTAAAATTCCGTACTGGCATATTTATGGTAATCCTAAGATTATATTATAATTCTTAAGTAAAACGATATCGAAATTAATTATCTGGTATCGTCCTTTAACAAAAATTTCGAAATAATTAATTTCGCGTATAACTTTTCTGTTATCGTAAGCAAATTCTTAACCTTCGGCATTCGTCGTTATATAAGGTTTTAACTTATATTTTTATGGCAATTTAAAGTTATTAACCATATCTGGTACAATATAATTTCCGTTTAAAGCTCCGTAATCTACTATTACGGTATATTAATACGTTCCGATTCGTATTTCTAAAATAATAAGATCGTTAACGTTTCCTATTATTATATTTAAAACCTTTTTTAAAAATTCTTTTTAATTTCTTTAAGTTTCGTTATCTTACAGCTTTTTTACAAATAACCTTTTTCTTTTAATTCCTATTCGAATTTATTAAACCTTATTTATGTTTTTTCGTTTAACGCGTTAAATTACTATATTTATCATTATTGCTAGCGTATTATTTTTTCAAATTATATCAGCTATTCTTAATTTTATAACAATTCCTTTTCTTATTAAATAAACTTTTTTTTATGTTTGTAATTATATCCCATTATACGTTATTTCGATTATCGTTCCAAAAATCTCCTATAAATCAACGTATTTCTTCTTTAATAGCTTTCCTTTTATAAAGGTTTGCCGTAAATGCCAATTCGAAATAAAAATTCGTAATAACTTTCTGACAATATTTTTCTATCGTACGCTAAATCAACTTTTTTTCCGTTTGGTAATTATATTATTCATAATAACAAAAAGGGTTTTTTTACGGATATTATTTTTTTTCAGGCTAACTTTTTATTTCGGCCAATTATTAAATATTTTTTAAGGTTATGGTTCGAAATTATCAATATTATTATTTATTATTTTTACTATGCCCGGTACGGTTTGGAAAATCAAATTTTTCGTAATATATGCGGGCAATTCGTACATAAATATATTATTTCTATTTTTCGTAATCGGGATATTCTTGTCGTCGACAGTATATAACGTATATTCTGCCGTATCGATTAAGTATTCCGGGACAAACTTTTTTTATTTAATTTTGGTACTTACGTAATTATCCTTATAGCGCTTTTTGCTATATTCGCAATACCTGCTAAGCCAGCTTTCTGGCTTTTTGCATTTTTCGTCGAATTTCTTATCGTAATGGTCCTAGTTGGACCTTTTGTCGTAAGCCTAATATATATTTGGCTTGGATTATGTTAATAACCTTATTATCGTTTTCTTAATTATTCCTAAATTATCCTTCCTATATAGGGGTCCAATTATTTTGTCGTGGTTTTTGGGTTTTTTATATTTATAGGCCTTATATTCCATTTTGCCGCAATTAAAGCACTTAATCTGGTTTTAATTTTATCTATGGGTAACGCCGAGTTCCATAGGTCCTAACGCCGTTCCGTAAGAAGTAAAAAGTACGTTTCGTTTTTTCCCCTAATTGGACTTATATTTCGAACGTAAAGCGTATTATTTTTTTTATTATTTTTTAAATTGTCGGTTATTAATCTTAATTACTTCTGTAATATACCGGTTTAGTGCAATTAATCGTTTAATCCGAATAATCTTATTTTTCATATTATTTTTTAATCCTTTATAAAATATGTTAATAAGGACGTTAGTTTTGTTATTTCCCCATTTTGCCTTAACCGCAAAATTTTTAAAGGTTACGGCGTATTTGGATGCGGGTCCTTTTTATCGGAATTACAGGAATTATTAAACTGTTAATCGTTTTTTATCCGGATTGCCGAAATTATCGCGTACTTTATTTTCGAAATTAGTATAAGCTGAAAAAATCTTATTAATAAAGTTTTTTTTATTTATTTTTCTTATTTCCAGGAAATTTTTCATAATAAGCTTAAACTAATTAACCGTATCTTTTATTAGGCATATTTTTATTATTAAGACCATATTCGCTAAGTTATTAAGGTTTAAAAAGCAAAGGTAAATTCGTGCCTAAATTAAAAAAGTTTAAAGGTTGCTTTTTTTATTATAAGGTTCCGGCTTTTTAGGTTTCATGCAGGCGAAAAAAAGTTAGGCAGGTAGCATAGCCCTAAATTGTCGAACTTTTTTTTTTAGCTTCCGAATTCGAGCCTAAAGCTATTAGATAAGGGTTTCCTAAATGCTGGTCGATATTTTAACAATATTAAGTGTTACTCAAAGTTTAACGATATTATTAAATAAAAGCTTATAACGTATAACGAGTTATAAGGTTTAACTAATTATTAAACCTTAAGTTAACGGGTTTATATTAGCAGAAATATCGTAAGAATTTAAATAATAAATACAGTAACGTATTACGTTTCGTAATGCCAAAAGTACCTTAGGTAACGATATTATATTGCCAGCTGGTACTATTTAGATTATGGAAATAATAAGCGTATATATTTTTATAAATTAATTGGATTTTTATTGGATTTCGACGTTGTCACAGATCCAATGCTATTGGATTCGGTTGGTTTTGTATGGATTTATTTGAATCTTGATGCCAAGAGAGATCCAAATTACGTAACTTTTTTGTGGGTCCAACCGTTTTCGTGGCTGATCTTGGGTTGGGTCGTAACACTTATAATAACTTATTAACGCCTTAAAGGCCCGCGCCGTTAATTTTAATATTTTTAACGTAAATTATTTAATTTTTATTGTTTATAACGTTATAATTATAACCTAATTAAGGTGTTATGATTAGCGAGATATAATAAATTATTAAAACGGTCCAGGTAACCGTAAAAAAGGCCTTATAGGGTAAAAAAGCCGCTACCGTTATGCTTGCTGCCAAAAAGACGGAGGCCGACGCTGCTACTGTGGCGAAACGGCAGAAAAATAAGCGCCTTACTGCCAAACGCCTGGCCGCCGCCGCCGAGAAAAACGTTACGGCGGTCGACGACGCGACTAATTACCTTACCGAGCTCGTGGCTGTGCAAAAGCGGACCGCCGACGCTTTTAAAAGTATCCAGATAGGGCTGGTTACCTTTTAAGAGTTTTACCGTAAGATTATATATATCTTTATGTCTAATTATTAATAATGCCATAACCGTTACTTCGCTATTATTTAAAATGCTAATATTTTGCAAACGCTTTTTCGTAAGGGTTCGATTTCTCTATTTAATAACGAAAAGGATGAAAATCTAAAGAAATAATAAAGGGGGTCGCTACTGGGTTATTATGTAATTTCGTCGTTTTTTTGAATTTTTTTAAGTTTTTAAATATCCGCCTAGCGTAATGCCGGAGTTTCGCTGATAGCTGGCCGCTTATTGCCTAAATAAATGGAATTATTATTTTTGTTTTATTTTATCTTTAAGTCTTTTTTATTGTTTTTTCGTATATCCGTTTTACTTTTTTATTTACCTTATTTAATAACTTTTATAAATTAATTTTGCTGTTATACCTTTTTTACCGTATTAGGTATTACTTATTACGGTCGTATTTTTTATAGCTAAAATTTTTTTTTACCGAAATTTCTTAGAAAAAAATTATAAGTATTGGCAAAGAACCTAATTTGCTATAGGGTAAATAGTGTCTAATTTTTGTCCGTTAGCAAACCGTATACGTTATTACATATTTTTCCACGTTTTGTTTTTCTATATTTTCTCAAAAATAACTAGCATTTAACCGTTTAACGGTTTTGGAAACCCCTTAGTACTTTGCCGTTAGGTTATTATGGGTATTTCGTATCAACTTTTTTCATAATAAGTAATTTTCGGATATATAAACCTATTTCTTAAACCGTAATAAGGAATTTTTATTTATTTGTCAAATATGCTTTATAACGGCCCACTTATTACGGCGTTATTTCTATATTAAGGATTTCATAAAATCATTTTTTGTTAAGATATTCGTATAAATTTTACGATAACTTTTTTTAGCTTATTTTAATTTTTTTAATATAACTAATATTAAAATATATTCTAGTTTTTGGGTTGCTTTTAGGTAATCGTTTACCCGTTAGCAACCCGGAACTTTTATTATTTTAATACGTATTATTAAAGGCCCCGCAGATATTGTTTTAAATTTCTCTAGGAAATAAGGTAAACCTTATTTATTTGCCTTTTGTTTTACAGATACGTTTTTTAAGTTCGGACGCCTTAATAATTTATTTGTCGGATTTTGCCGGCTTTCCTTATAATAAATTTCGAAATCGAAATTAATTAATTATTTTATTTAATTTACTTATTTTATGTTCGCCTTAAATTTAAATATTAAATATTTGTGATTTAAGTAGTCCGTAATTACTTAAATGGTTTATTTTAAATAAGATAAATAATACCGTTATTATTCGAAAACTTTTATATCTAATTTACTTTCTTTTAATTCGAAGCTTAATTATTATTTCGAACTTAGGCCGAAAAATTAAGGCCTTTTATTTCGTAATCTGAACTTTTCGTACTTTAAATAGTATATTATTCGACTTAGTTATTAGCGAATTACGGCTCTTTAGGTATTAATTTCCTTTATAATTGGGCTTTTTATACCTAAAATACTTTACTTCGGGATAATTAGGCCTTATATATTTTTCTTTTCCGTAATTATAATACCGTACGGCCGTTGCAAACCTTTTACGGCCGTCCAGCAGATTCGATATAGGTCTTATACTGGCCTTTTTTTTAATGGTAGTAATAAGGTTAATAAAGTTAATAAGTTGTCGATTTGCCGGTAGGTCCCCGGTTTAAATTTGATTATATGCCGGTATAACCCTTTTAATTTCCTTATTCCTTTTTTTCGTCGAATTTGTTTCGTATAAAATAGTAAAAATTAGCTTTGCCTATTACGTTTTCGTTATTAAATCTCCTTTAATTTCCGGAAGGGTTCTTTTAATAATTTCGTTTTGTAATTTAGAGATAAGTTTAAATAATAATCGTATTACTAATATCTTTTTCGGAAAAACGTCGGAGTTTTTAGCTTTTATTATTTAGTATCGGTCTAGAAAAATTACAAATTTCTTTCTGGATTATAATTATAAGTTTATTAATTTAACGTTAATTTTAAAGCTGCAGGTTTTTTTATTTCCGATTTTTCTTTCCAGCCAAATTTCGAGTTTTGATTACGTTAACGCCGTTAGATTTTACTTCATCTTGATCAGGACCCCATTTTAGAGGCTGTGGCTGCGCCTGCGGCGCAGCAGCCGTAGCCACAATTATAATTTTTGATCAAGAAATATCTGTCAGGGGTTCAATATATCAGCTAAACTCCTTTAAGAACAATACTTACAAAAATAATAAAACCTCCAAAATAAGGCCTAATAACAAATGGTAATTTTTTCGGTCCGTTTGGTACGTTTTTATATAAATTCGCAAAAATTATTAATATTAATTTTGGCAATATACGTTAATTACGAACATCCTAGCATTTTAACTTATATAATTTAATGCAAAATTAAAATCTTTATTTCCTAATATAAGAATGGTCTTAATTAATATAAAATAAAAATTATTATAATAAAAAAATAACCCAAAATCCCGATTAGTATATATTATAACCTTTTACCCCCCTTAGGCTAATATAATAATAATATAACCTTATAAGCCAAAATAATAATATTTAACGTTTAAAATTACCCGTAATAAATTTTAAAATATATTTTTTCCTAATTAATTAAATGCAAATAATATATTCGAAAATCTGGTATAAATACTTTAAACTTTCGAATATTTAATCTTTTAAAATAAAACATTTATTTTTATCCGATATTTTTATCGGTTTTTTACCGATACAAACGTAATTAACTTATATATTAACGTTATATGTACGGCCGATAATCTCCCGGAAACCTTACGCCGTCTGTTTATTCCCTTTATATTAGGCGCTATACTTAGCGGATAAGGCCGTATTTTACGGAAAAAACAGGTTAATACGGTACATAATCTGGTTTTCGGAAAATTTAATATCTTTTTCGTTATTAAAATAAGTTTCTAAAAATTCTTAATTATTTAAACCTTTTTTTAGTAATTAATTTAATTATTATCCAAATCGTATTATTAATTAAGTTAACGGAAAAATAACGAACCTTTATATTAATAATTCCATATTTTATTTTTATTTTACTATCTGCAGATACGAAAAAGCTTAATTTAAAAATATTCGACCGTATAATTGCCGAACGGCATAATTATATTATTTTTGGTTTTGATCAAAGATTAAACGATTAATTCTAAATTACTATATTAAATCCTGTTTTCGAACAATAATATAGTTTAATTATTATTAACGAAATCTATATACTATTAAAATAAAAAGATTTCCGGCTTAAATATGTTAGTATTCGTAACTTACGTTTTATTTTTCCTACCTATGTATATTAGTTTACGTATATAATAATTATTAATAATATTACAAAAAGAAATTGCGAAATATAACGGCTTTCGTTAAATCGACGACTTAATTGAATATGGCTATAAGGCGGAAGTCCGGTATTTCAGTATTAATCGTTCCGAAATCGACATTATTATTTTCCTTATACCTAAAGATTAACGTTCGAATTAAAAGTACTTAGATTTTCTAATAACTAATATATCTGGATTATCAAATAATATCCCTTTAATCCAGCTTAACAACTTGCGTTTTATTATTAAAATTATTATTTATATTAATAATAAGGCGAAACCCATGGATATTCGTAACCACCTGGTTTAAAAGCTTAAACCAATTAAGAGCAAACGCTTTTATAAAGCGTTCGCCCTTATCCAAAATGATATGGATTACGTTAACTTCGAATAATAACTCCTCCGGCAAACGGCGGAATTTAAGCCCTTTTACGAAAATTACAAACTCCTCGTATAATGTATCATAATATCTGTATATGACGGGGTCCTAATCAGCAGGAACTAAAAATTCCTGCCAACTTTCGTATACTAATAGCCGTTCGCATATTCGTTTTTCTTTTAATACGTTAATTAATTAATTAATTCGAACGGTCGAACTGGTAGTTCGGCCTAAATCGTCGCAAAAAACCTAATTACGAATAAAATTTTTAAACGTTATGTTAATTTTCTTATGTTAATGCCAGAAATTCAAGGTACGCGTACGTATGTTTTGTTTTAAGGGCATGGCCCGGTAAAACTGAAAAAATTCGAATTTATCGTATTTTAAAAAGGGGGGATAATAACGCGACGGGCTCGGGCTACAATTATTATACGCGTTAGGGTTTAAAAATAGCAAATAGGTCCTAATCAGAACCAGAATAGTATTAATAATAAGCCATAACAAAAATAACGGTATATATATATATTTATAAAAAAAAATTTTATTATTAAATTATTACGGATTTTTGCTTTTTTTTTAAAAAAGTAAATGCACCAAACGAAGCCGTTTTCATACAACTACAACTCAGGCCTCGCTAGCCCGTTACGGGGATATGGGATTTGATTAGTTAATATTTAGCGTTATAGAGCGGTATTTGAGTAACTTTGAAGAAATTGGGAAAACGAGCCAGGGAGGCCTGAGCTAGCTGAGGTAAGTTAGATTATTTTTTCTTTCCAAGGTTAGGAATTTCGATTATTTTCTGGTATATAGGTTTTCGAAATAAGTATTAGCTTATATTATTTTCGTTATGTCCGTAAAAAAGTTTAACGTTAATAACGTAAAACAAACCTTTAGATTAATAAAGAAGTTCGTTAGTTTTATCCGGGAAACCCCTTAATACCGTAAGGTAAGTAACGATACCTTAAAATAGGCTTCGTTGCGATTCCGTTTTGGGGGTTTTTCGTAATCCAACCCGTTAATATCGTTTAATTCGAAGGCCGGGTTTTCTCCTTTTTCCAAAGTTACCGAATATTATCGTTTTCTTTGTATTTTCCGTTATTTCCTCCTTTTTTGGATATTGCGGTCCAGCTCCTTTTCTGATAATAAAGTGATGGCTTTTGGGATTGGCTATATTCCGCGAGGTTACTGTTCTGCGTTTTTCTCCCGTTATTGTTCGATATCCTGGTACGTAGGTCGCTGTAGACTATCCTTTGCCTAACGGTCCGTACGGATGGGTAAAGGTATTAATATGTCAGGGAAAATGGTAAAGTACGGAGTGAAAGGCAGAAAAAGCAGCCCAGCAGGTGGTTCATAGTATGGGTAGTGAATAGATAACCATTAATGCCTGCCCTTTTCTAACTATTCGGGGGCGAAGCCCCCCTATATATACACAAACTGGAGCCAAACTGGTGGGTCGCTGGGCCCCGGAAAGGGGGCCGCACCTTGGCACCTGACACGGTCCCTCGGGCTAGCACTCAGGAGTCGGCTGGCATATGAAAAATGAAATTCCATCCCCCGCCATTTGGAAATTCGAACCGTAAGGCTGTCAATACTTCCATCTGGAGACTTCCGTAAGAAATTTGGTGCAAACATCTGCGGTTACTCCTATCCGCCCAGCATGTAAGCAGTCGTCCATCCACAACATGGAAGAAGGGCTGGTGCTGTCTGGCAGAACATCGTCTCAGTGTTTTAATATCTGCTGAAATCAGCTAGGTAGGTACATTTGTGTGGTATGGCTGGGGACTGTCGAACTTTTTCTAACTGGGACGCCAATAAGCTCTCGCTTTTGCTGGATCTTGGCTTGTGAAGCTGCTTAGAGCCTTTTGGACATCTACAGATACACTTGCAGGGACAACAGACCATTTTGCTGCCATTCAAGTAAGCCTCCTTATGCCAGTTCCCCAATACGACGATATTGCGACTAGCGGGTGTATCGTCCCTCCTTCTACCTAGATAGTTGGCACCGATATCTCCCCGATATTCCTTCGAGACATTGACAGCAAGTGCCCGATGAAAACCACGCCTATGCCTCGGTCTCTCCGCAGCTTCCGGAGGTGTTCCCATTATCATCCACCTTGTTGCTGTTGTATACACTAAGGCTCAATTTGGCGAACTGACTGGAGTTCCTGATCTTTCTGCCAAATTTGATGAAAACAATGGGTGCTGCGCAAAATAACGTAGCAACAGCAGCGAGGACAGAGCTAGCAATGTTATAACCCAGGTTAACATACATCTGTCGAGTGAATGGGACAATAACAGCGCAAGTCGAGGCTCTGGCTAGAATCAGACCGGCAAATCCCGAGGCGGCGTAAATGGTGTAGCTATCGGCGAGATACCCGGTAAGGGTGTAGACGTTCTCGTTGAGAGCAAAGCCAACGAAGAATTGCGCTACCATTGGGACGATCCAATGAACCTGTGTCTTAGGAGGGATAGTCCAAGCGAACACCCAGAGCCCTGGCTTGGTCAATCATTGCATTGTGGTGAAGCGGTCGACTGGTGGATAGTAGTTCAAGGCTCACCTCCCGCCAGACAAGGCGCAGCAATCGCAAATCCAGTCAGCTTATCTTCTGGCTCGACGACCTTCCTCTGCGAAGTGATCTTTGCCAGCTTGTTGTGGTCGTAAAAACGCGTGAACGTGCTTGCCATACAACCAAGCAGAATGGGAATGAATGCGAGGGATGCTGTTGCAGTCGACCATCCATATGCTTCGAAAACCAGCAGTAGTGATTCTGCCTGAAGATAGAACAAGGCACAGGTGACCGAGCCCATGAAAGCCACAGTGAGGATTATGGGCTCAGTGAGAAGCAGTCGTAGCGGCCGGGAAAGAGTGACTGTGAAAAGAGTCTTGACATCCGGGACGGAGTCGGGATTCAGTGTTTTGATCTCTCTGTCCGGTACCAACATGCGTAGAGAGGCCACTTCCCGCTCGAGTATCTTGCTCGGCCGGGTCTCCTTGAGAAAGAGGCAAAATATAAGGAGAATCCCGAGTCCGATGGCAGCCATCCAGAATACCCATCGCCTATTTCCTACGTTAGAAACACAGATCTGTGTATGTGGGACAAAATTGCAGCAAACTCACCAACCAAGATTGAGAGTGACATAAGAACTGTAGATAGGCCCAACGCACACTGCCGCGTTACCCACTACAGCCCAAACAAAGATCATCCACACTCGGGATCGCACATTATACATATCCTCCATGCTTCCTGCAACAACAATGGTGGGGATTGCGGATGCCAGCCCAGACAAAAACCTTGCAATAATGATGGCTGGAAGAGAATGAACCGCCGCAGTGATGATGCTGAAGATCGTGTAAACGAAAGTAGAAACAATGTACAGAGTCTTGCGTCCAAAGACCTCAGAGTAGGGGGGGAAGAAGATGCCACCAATGCCTTGGCCAATGAGGTACATTGATGTCAAGCAGAAAATGGAAAGACTGAGGCTGGCGCCAAAGTCGTTCTGCATCTCCTGCGCTGCGGATGTTCCAGCTGTACCGGCAGCACTCGTGATGAACTCCAAGAGCAGAATGATGATGGTGCCGTACGCTTTCAAGGAACTGGACCAGTTTCGTGGATGTTTGGGATTGTCATTTCTCCAGCGGACAAATCCATCCTCATTCAAAACCAGGCCGCAATCTTGGAGATGATTTTCAAATTCGTCACTTGGTGTTGAAGGAGACGGCTCCATGGTGCCAAAGACTAATAGTCAGTAGGTTGAGTACCCCCAAAAGCCCGCCACAATATGCAAGAGAAGACCACAGCAGGCAGGGCTTTAAATAGTGATACCTAGTTTTCCACAAGCAACAAAAGAGTTGGCCCCCCTGCAGAAGATAGGGCGTCCTGCAGCCGTATTTCACACACCTTTTTCCATGGGGGGATTCCGCAGGGGGGAGGCACTGTAGGAGTATTTTCTCCACTGATCCCATGAGGATTTTGTTGGAAACTTTCACGCTCTGATAACTTAGGTAAAAATAAGCCTAATACGTTACGTAAAATAAGCCCAATACGTTGTTATATCTCGCCTGCAGGGCTGGCAGGCTGGGTCTCGGTCGACAGCACGAGGTGCATGTTAAGGCTTGCTACGCCATCCGGACAACTTGAAAAAGGAAGGCTATGGGTCGAAGTGGAGGTAAGTAGCTGTCTAGGTAACCTCGAAACTCCAAAATTTCAGGGTCTACAAGTCTGTAATCAATTCCAGGCCGTATCAGATGGCGGCCAGTGCCACGTGCCTTCAGTCCGCCCCAGACTGGATTGTTATCTCTCGGACTCAGCGCAAGTTCTCTTGTACAGTACAACATGCAAAAGATGCAATACGTATTAAAGGAAAAGGGTAAGTAAAGGGTAATGCAGGTCTGTGTACTCCCCTGGGGGGACCCACGACCTACCGTATCTAGATCCGTACCCCGTACACCTCCCCGGGGTAATAAAGGTCAGTGGGCCACGTGCCGTTGCATTAAGCCCCAGTTGACCCCCACAACACAAGGGACCTGTTTTTTCTTAGCAAAGTTAACTGTTGATAGTTGACTGTTGGCTTAGTTAGTCAAAAAAGTCGACTTTAGAAGATCAATTGGGGCCCTACATATCTTGGAGGTACTGTTTGTAAGGAAATTGCTAGAAAAGTGACAAAGTTGGTGTGTGTGGATTAAATGTAACGGTACGTGGCCCACTGACCTTTATTACCCTGGGGAGGTGCACAGGATGTCGCACCAAAATTTCCCCGCGGAAGAAGGCCGCTGCACGGGCAGCACGCCGTGCCCACAGTTCCTGAGTACTCCCGCATCTGCTGTCTACATCTAGACCCACAAATCCTCCCAGCCATCAATCCGCCTGCCCACTAGATGATCTGGTTAGTCAGGCTTGTCCAACGTGCCCGGCCCACATCTCGGCAAACCCCCGTTTTCGGCACCCCCACACCCGCGTTTACGCGTATGCGCGTCTGCACCCATGTTACGACCTAACGGGCTACGGCCTCCAGAAACGGTCTCCAACAGGACAAGCCAAGGAAGGACAGCGAGTCAAGTTACGTGATGGATCACCATCTTACTGGTGGTGAGCCAGCGAGCCGGATCATTAACTTACTGGTGGTTTACCTCAGCTAGCTCAGGCATCCCTGGCTCGTTTTCCCAATTTTTTCAAAGTCACTTAAGTACCGCTCCACAACGCTAAATATTAACCAATCAAATCCCAAATCCCAGTAACGAACCAATAAGGCCTAAATTATAATTACGTAAAAACGGCTTTATTTAGTACATTTATTTTTTCAAAAAAACGAAAATCCGTAATAACTTAATAACAAAACATTTTTTTATAAATATATATATATATATACCGTTATTTCTGCCATAACTTATTATTAATATTATTTTAATTTTGATTAGAACTTATTGGTTATTTTTAAATTATAACGCATATAATAATTATAACCCGAATTTATTATGTTATTATCTTCTTTCTTAAAATACGATAAATTCGAATTTTTTTAGTTTTACCGGGTTATGCCTTTAGAATAAAATATAGGTACGCATACCGTAAATTTTTGGTATTAATATTAAAAAATTAATATAACGTTTAAAAATTTTATTTATAATTAAGTTTTTTATAACAATTTAGGCCGAATTATTAATTGAATTATTCGAATGAATCGATTAATTAACGTTTTAAAAAAATAAATATGCGAAAAATTATTAATATATAAAAATTAATTAAAATATTTAATTCCGGTTAATTAAGATCCCGTTATACGTAAATATTATAATATATTATATGGAAAATTTATTATTTTTGCAAAAAGGCCTAAATTTTATTGTTCGTTAAAAATATTATTCGAAATTAAAATAATTTATGTTATTTTAAATAAAAGTTAGTATTTTATAAAAACATTTATTTTTAATTAATTTAAATTCTTATATCAAATAATTATATATTTTGAGAAAAAATAATAATTATATAATATAAAGCGAAAAACAAAACGATTTCATAATAATAACGATCTGGATATTTTTATATAATTTTCTTTATAATTTTAATTATTATGGTTAAAATAATTTCCAAAATTAAAAGTAATTATTTGCCTTATTTATTAAATAAATTCTTATTATTTTCGGATTTATTACCGAATAATATTAATATATTAAAAAAATTAAGTATTTACGAAAATTATTATACGTTAAATAAAGATATAATTCGGTTAACGGAAAAAAATATAATTACGGTATTAATTCCTATATAATTATATAATTTTAATTAAAATAAATTACCTTTTATAATTAAGTTTAATAAAATAATATCGTATTTTAATATAATAATTTTAATATTTAAAATTATATATATAATATAATATTTCGATACGGTATTATTATGCAAAATATTATTATTATTTTTACGCATTATTATAACCGTATTTCTTAAAAAAAATTAAAATAATTTTATAAAATGTTACAATAATATTTAATACCGCTTAATATTTTTTATTAATTTATAATTAATATTATCCGGATTTTATTTTTTGTTTTCATTAATATGTTTTATAAACGTAGCAAATAAATATTTCCTAGTTTTTTTAAATTAAAACGTATTCCGTATAATAAGCACCGTTCGATTTCGTTAAATATAATTAACGAAAATAAAAGGATATAAATACCGAACTAATAACATATATTTTTTTCAAATATATTTTTAGCATATACGAATTATTAATAAAAACTATTTTAAATAAAGAATTAATATTTTATCTAAGTTTTAATAAAGCCTAATAGTATAAATCGACCTAAATTACAAATTATTTAACGTATTTAAATCTTAGGCGCATAAATAAATAAAATAAATAAATTAAACTGTAAAAGTCTATTTATAATATTGTATAAATTGCGAATAAAATAATTAAATTAAAACATTATTTATTATATAATTAACTTATAATATTAATTATTATAGAACTATTAAAATAATATTAATAAATACAAATTTTGGTTTTACGTTAAGAATATGTAAAAATATACGTAATAATAATTTAATTAATATTAAATTAATGTTTTAATTAAAATAATTACGATAAATGTATTAAAAAACAAAAACAAATTAAAATTCGTACAAAATTAAATAAGCAAATATTATAATGAAAAAATTAAAAGGATTCATTTTCGAAAAAATGTAAATAATTTCTTTCGTTACAAAAATTTATTTAAATTAAACGACCTCGTAAAAAGTTCGATTTTAAATATATTAATCAATATAAACTTATTAAAACAACAGCAAAAAATAATTATTAATTAAAGTTTTTAATAAAAGTTAAATTCTATTTAATTTTTTATGTTTTCTTATTCGAAGTAATAACAGATATAATTAAGATGCATACGGTATAAAATAATATGGAGATAAAAAAACAATAAATATATAAGGTAAAGAAAATTTTCGAAATACAAAAATAAGACGGATTTATCCAGTACTTGATTAAATAAAAAAAGTACCCGGATTCCGAAAATATCTGGGAACCTGCCAAAAACCTTATTGGCACTTAATACCTGTTGAAAGATTTTTATTAATAACAATAGAATTACCCGAAATAATAACAGTTTAATTTATAAGATTTAAAAAAAGAAGCCTTTGGTTTATTATATTTTAATTAATAACGTCCACCTTCTTTAAAACGTATATCTTAATCATAAATTTTAGTTCTAAATACGTTAAGTTGTTGAAATTAATTAAAAATTAAAAAATACGATTAACAAATTTCGTATTTTAAGATTGGTAATATTAACGATAATAATATATACGAAATAAACGCGTAAAAGCTTTAGATAAGGATTTTTCGGCTATTAGCTTTTTTTTTTAAAAAAATCTTTTCGATTTTGCAATATAGCGGTCAATTATGGAAACGGGGATTTTTATTCCGTCGTAAAAACGACCTTAACGAACATATTTGTTATAACGAAAAATTTCGTTCATTATTTGGTAATTAAGTTGCCGGGCAAAACAAAAGGAATAAAGTATTACGTTAAAACTTTCCAATTTAATTAAATTAATTAAGGTAAATTACTATTCGCATTTATAGGAACGACATTTAAATATACCGGAAAATATATTGAATAAACGTAAAAAACTTATGAATAAGGAAAAGGAAATTTTGAAGACAAAATTTGCGAAAAGAGAAAATTATATTATAATCCGATAAGCTACTGTTCTCAAAAACGGTATATTATGGCCTAATTATAAGTATTCGGTAAGGCAGATTACGTTATAGATTACCAACTTACTGGTAATAAGCCTATAAGCCGGATTATTAACTTATTGGTAATAAGCCAGTAAGCCGGATTGCTAATTTATTAATGGTAAGCCAATGAGCCGAATTAAGATATATACGTTTATTATTTTTATAATTTAAATAACTTTAGTTTGCAATATAACATCGTTATCCAAAGTACTCTTGGAATTACGAAACGTAATACGATTACTATATCTATTACTTAGATTTATACGATACTCCTGCCAACATAAACCCGTACGACTAAGGTTTAATAGTTGGTTAAACCACCTAACCGTCACAATTTTTTGACGTAATTATTTAAGCTGTTTTAACGAAAAAGTTGTTTTAATATTAATTAAACAGTCGTCGCGTACTTTTCTATAAATTTCTGGCGTATAACCACTGTTTACGTATATTAGAATTATTTTGATATTTTCGTAATAATTGGTAATATAAGTTAATTAGGCAATAAGTAACTTTTTAATCAAGTTATTTTATTTGTAATTAATGTAATATCGTAAGTAAGTTTTTAAGCTTTGGTTCGTTCATTTTATTTATTTCTTTGTTTATGGTTTGAAAACGTTAGATAATTTGTAAATTTAGCCGGTCCGTATCATAAAACTTTGCCAAAATTTAGATACAAATATTAATCCTTTATTTAAAATAATTTCTAGTAATAATTCGTATATGTTAGAAATATATCTAAAGAAAATATATGCCCTTTGTTCGGCGTTTATATCCTTAAAATATAGTAGGAAATAAGAAACTTTTAAATCCATCGAAGATTACGAAAATGCTGTCGTAAAGTATTTTTATAACTGGATTTTTCAATATAAAAAGTTTAATAATAAAGTCGAATATGATTAAATATTATGGTCGTTTTGGAATTAACAATGGCTGTAATTCTTTATAGAGTTTATATCGTTAAGCTTTTGTTTTAATGTAAATATGGTATTATTAAATTACTTTTTATATCGTTAATTTTATATTAGGAAAGGAATATGTACGCTGAAATTATTTTAAGGTTTTGTAAATCCCTGGGTGTTTATATAACTAATATTTATGTATTTCTCGTAGCAAATTCTTTCATATTCTGCTGGAATTTATGTTTTGTTTATTTGTTTGATTTTTTTGAAGATTGTGGTTATATTACTGGATTTTCTGATATATTTTAAATGGTACTGCCCGATTTGTCGCAATCTATTACGGGCGTAAATATTCTTATATGATGGTATTAAAAATTATATAGCTAACTTTGACCGATTTCCTTTCGAGGTTTGGTCGTTTGTTTAAAGTATCGGCTCTTCCGTTTTTTAAGCTTTTTTTGTAAATGATGACGAAGTTTATATTCGCCAACTTTTCTGCATATTTCAATTATCGTTTAATACGTTTCCTAGTTATAGTAAAACGGATAAGATTTAATAATCCGTGTAAGTTTTAATTTGGTACAAACTTTCGGAATGCTATAATTATAACCATGAAATCTTTATCTGGAATACCGGAATTAAACTTGGTGCCTTTTAATTTATGTGAAAAAAATGTAATAAGATATAATTTGCTTTAATTATTTCGTTATCTGATTATTCTCTTTAAAATATAATTTGAAGTATTAGCTTTTAATTAAACGGGACATACTGAATGATATATGATTAATACTAGTTTATGAACAATCGTATCTTTAATATTTTAAAACATTGTTTTATTTCGGACGTTCATTTAAATTCTTTCTTTTTCGTAAAATGAATTCGGGGTATAGTTATTTTCTTAAAGTTCCGAATAAATCCTTTGTAATAATTGGCGACTTTACTGAATATTTATAATTTTTTAATCATAATTAATGTCCATTATTTTAAAATAGTAACCATTGTTTTTAAATTTATCTTAATATATCCCAAGGTAATAATATACTTTAAATATTTTATTTTTTTATACGTAAAACAGATCTCTTTTTACGATAATAAGCAGCTTTATATTTTAAAAAGGTTGAAAAACTTTGTAAGCCTATTCTATATATGTTTTTTCCGTTTCTAAAATGATAAAGATGTCGTCAAAATAAGAAACGCCGAAAAAATTAAAGTATTTTCGTAATACATAATTAATTATTCGTCAGAAGATTGCTAGTACGTTCGTAAGTCCTATTGGTGTAACTAAGTATTTAAATTATCCGTATTTTGTTTTGAAAATTATTTTTATTCGTATTTTTTAAACCTTAATAAAGTTATATTTATTTTTAAAATCGAATACCTTAAACGATTTAGCTTCGTAAAATCTGTTTTTTATTTTTATAAATAAGGGTAATAATATTTAATTTTTAAAAATAAAATCGTTTAATTGTCGATAGTTAATTATAAATTGCAATTTTCCGTTTTATATTAGTTCGAAAAATATTAGGTATTTTGCTAGTAACTTCGAACGTCGAATCCACTTTTTTTATAACCGATTTTCTAGATATTTTTTGAAAACCCGTAATTCGTTTCCGTTAAACTTGTAAATAAGGTAAAATGTCGTCGAAAATCTTTTTTAAAGATTATTTTATAATCTTATTCGCTATATTTTAATAATTTCGTATTAAGTTTTTTTGAAAAGTTATTTAGATCGGTAATATTATAATAATATATTAATTAAGTTTTCAAATTTTTAGAGCTGTTATTTTTAATTGTTATTTAGTTGCTTTAATTATGCTTTAATAATACCAATAATGCTTCGTATTTTTCATTAATGCTTATTTTTTTCTTATATCTTGTTTCTTTAAGTAATACAGTTTTTGTTGTATTATTATGCTTATATTTATGGTTATTTTTAATCGAATGTTAAAATTTCGGCTTTTTAATTATTATGTTATAAAATAAGTTTTGTTTAGCAAATCTTTCCATTAATTAAAATTTCGTACTAACGTATCCATTGTAATCCTAAAAATATATCGTAATTTCCGAATAAAACGATATTAAAACCAATTATTCGGTATCGTTTTTAGATAAAAATCTCGAATTAATTAATTTTTTCATATGATTTTTTCGTTATTATAAACGAATATTTGAATTTCGACATTCGTAACTATATAATATATTAACTTATAGCTTTATAGTAATTTAAGCTTATTATTTTATATTGAGTATAATGTAATTTCCGCCTAATGATTTGTAATTTATTATTACGGTATATTAATGCTTTTTAATTCGTATGTCTAAAATAATAAGGTTATAAATGATTCCTATTGTCGCGTTTAAAGCCCTTTTTGGGAATTTTCCCCGACTTTTTTAAGTTTCGTTATTTTGCGGTTTTTTTACAGGTAATCTTTTTCTTAATTCCTGTTTGAATTTGTCGAAATTTATCTATATTTCTGTATATAATACGTTGAGCTGTTGTATTTATTGTTATTGTCGGCGTAGTACCCTTTCGAATTATATTAGTTATTTTTAATTTTGTTATAATTCTTTTTTATATTAAGTAAAATATGTTCTTTAGTTTCGACCGTACTTTATTATACGTTGTATTAGTTGTCGTTTTAAATTTTACTTATAAATTAACGTATTTCTTTTAATAATTTTCTTTCCGTCAACGTCTGTAATAAATATTAATTTAAATAAAAATCTATAACAACTTATTAGCAAGGTTTTTCTATTATATACTGGATTAACTTTTTCCCTTTGGTAATCATGTTATTCGTAATAGCAAAAAGTGTATTTTTACGGGCATTACTTTTTTTCGGGCCAGCTTTTTGTTTCGGCCAGTTGGTAAATATTTTCTGGGGCTAGAAATCGAAAATGTCGATATTATTATTTATCGTTTTTGTTGTTTCCGGTATGGTTTAAAATATCGAATCCCTTATAATATATGTAGCTAATTTTCCTGTAAATATATAGTTTTTATCTTTCGTAATTAAGGTATTCCCGTCATCGGCAATGTATGGCATATTTTTTTGCTATATTGGTTAGGGGTTTCGGAATAAATTTCTTGTGTTTAATCCTGGTATTCGAGTAATTATCCTTATAATCTTTCTTATTATGTTTGCCATATTTATTAAGTTAGTTTCCTGGTTTCGGGTATTCCTTGTTAGACTTTTTGCTATAAGGGGCCCGGTGCGTATTTAGGCCGAATTATGTTAAAGGATTTGCTTTCGTTTTTCGATTTTTTTTGGATTAATTTTTAGGTACGGGTTTCCAGTTATCCTAACGAGGTTTTTTAGGTGCCTTATATTATGTTCCCTTATACCTTATTTTGTTATAATTAAAATATTTGGTCTGGTTTTAGTTTTTTTTATAAATAGCCTTACGTTTTATAAATTTTAATTCCGTGTTATAAGAAATGTTACCGCGTCGAAAAATGTTAATATTAGCCGTATATCGGGTTTTGTGATTATTTTTTCCTTTAATACTTTTAATACGCCAGGTATATTATCGATCATTAATTCTAACTGCAATAATAATATAATCTAATATATAATTAGGCCGATTAATTTTAAAAAACCCTTTTATTTTTTTTTCAAGTTATCGAAAAATGTAATGATTAATATTTTTATCTTTAATTTAGCTTAAATATTAATTAAACGAACGTATTGCTGTAATTAAATATTGATCCTTTTTATTATAACAATCAGATTTATATTCCGGTTTTTATTTTTTATTTATTATTTCGATAATCTTCGTTAATACCTATGTAAATTATTCGTAATCGTTATATATTCGTATTATTTCCAAGTTTTATATTTTAACTAATAAAATAATATACCTTTTTATAATAAATTTAATTTAAATAACCGTAATTTTCGTAAATCGTCTGATTTCGAATTTAATTCGTATAGTAAGCATAATTAATTAAATAGAAATATATCCGAAATATATTTAATATAAAGTTAAAAATTATTATAATTTAAAGGAAATTCCGTTAAAAGATTCTAGTTTAAAAGGTTTTAGGACTTTTCTTAATTTCTTAATAAAATTTAATTAAATAACCTGGTTTGTTTAAAAGGGTTTTTTTAGTTTCGGAAGCCTTTTTTTTATCAAGTTTTTTATAGGCGTTTTATAAAAGCGTTGTAAAATCGTTATTATTTTTTCTTAAACTAAGAAATGCCTTTATATATGGCATCTAGGCGTCGGAAAACCTTTTTGCGAAAAAGACGATGTCATTTCTTTTTCTTTTCGGATTTTATTTCGGTATCCGAGTTATTAGGGACTTAGTAAATGAGCTATTTGGGTTGTTTCTTAGTAAACATAATGTCGACGATACTGCTCAAAGTTTAACGGTATTATTAAATAAAAATTTATAACGTAAAATGGTTAAGTAGTTTAAATAATTATTAGACCTTAGTTGTATTAGTTTATATTAACAGAAATTTTGTAGGATTTTAAGTGATAAATATAATAATATGTTACGTTTCGTAATACCAAGTATACCTTAAATAACGAATTATTATTATAAATTAATATTATTTAAAGTATGGAAATAACAAAGGTATATATTTTTATTTAGTTTTAACGTATTTTGGCTGGCTTTAAGGTATTTAGTTACTTAAGTCCCTTTAAGCCTTTTTAAGTGTGACGGGCACAATGCGTAGGTTGAACGGAGGCACGGCCCAACAAAGGTTTATATTCAAGGTAAGGAGGGAAAGGGAGAAACAACTAGTTACCAGCAAGGTAGCTACTCCCTATATATATATGGTTGAATTCGGGCTAAGGAGCTTGCTCCGTAAGCCCGAACTGCCCTATAGGCTTTAGCCTATAATATTACTCCTTTTTTCGCCCTTAAGGAATAACAAGGCTACAATAAAGTGGCGGCGGATTTACTTATACCTTTTTTTCTTATTCTTATTCATATTTTTACGTTTTTTTAACTTTATTGTTATTTCTGAATAATGTTTCGAAATTATTAAGAGCAATTATATTTTCAAAATTACCTAATTTTTATATTAGTTTGGCATAATTTGTCCATTTTACGAATAACTTTTTTCGGCAACTGCGGCTTATACGTTTATTTTCAGCCCTTAATATACGCTTTATTATATATTTTTTTCCTTTTGTTCTAATAATATTAATAATAATTAATTATTCTTTAAAATTTAATTAAATAATAGGTTTTTTATTATTAACTTTAAAAAATATATATCGAATTTCGGATATATTTTTAATAATACGTTTAATTTTACAGTATTATATGATGTAATTAAGGTAACCTTATATTTAATATATATTTAATATAATTTCGTAAATAATTATAGGGTGGTTGTATTTTTTACATTAACCATATTAAATTTTTTATTTCGAAATATAAATTTATTTTTTAAAAATATTAATTAATTATTTTATCCGGGCTTAAATTAACGTTATAATAATTTATATAAATCTCGTATTTTTTGGTCATTTTTTAATAAAATTAATAATTTTTTCCGCCTTAAAAATTAATTAAAAGATTATTAATATTTCGTTAATAAGTTTTATATCGTATTTGTAAATTAAAATGAAATTATTTTTAATAAGGAATTTTTGCCGTTAAAAGTTAATTATGTTACCGGTAAAAGTTTAACCTAATTATATTATACGTAATTTATAAAATGACGAAAATACGTAAAAGTTTTTTAATTAATTCTTTTTCGTAATTCCGTCCGTTTAAAGATAAAAGAATATATTAAGTTATATAAATAAATCCAGAATTTATTCCTTCAATTATTTCTTTTATTAAATATTATTTTTTAAGAAAAACCGTAATATTTTTAATAATAAATAATAAAATATTAAACGTACGTTTTTGTATTTATATTAAATATTAATTTTAAAATAACCGTTTTTATTAAATAATCGTAAAATATTATAAATAAATGGGGATTTCTTTTTACTTTATTAGTAAATCGATTATAAAATTTACCGAAAAATCTGAATAAAATCAATTTGGAATAAATAAAGGCCGTAATAACTTTGTTTTCGTTTCCTTTTATATATATAATTTATTACATATATCGTAATTACGGTAAAAATAACGTATATTTTAAATTTATACCGGCTATTAATTATTATAAATTAATATTATTAACGTAATATTCTTTCTTAGGTAGCCGGTAATATGGGAATCGTATATTTATTAAATTAATAACGTCCAAAACGGTTTTTAAACAAAAACCTAAATATATTTTTTAAATTATAAAAAACCTTTATAATTAAAAAAATATTCCGTTATAAAAACTTTTATTACGTTTATAATTAAGGAAAAATTACGTAATTTTTGGGCCACGGCGACGTATGCCATATTTAAAATTTTATTCTTAACAACCTTTAAGTTCTATATTTTTAACGGTTTTTTTCAAAAAATATTTCCTTATTAAAAATATTACCGGTCGTTCGTTATTATTTTATTTTAGATAAATTATAGCTATTAAGATTTTTTAAATTTATATTAATTTATTAAATAATTATTTTTCCTTAATTAATCGGGTTATCCGCCTTTTAAGCTTAATATTGTTTTTGCCGTAATATATATTTTATAATTTGTGAAATATAATATTAAATTAATTTATTAATTTATTAAGGCAATATTTAAATACGAAATTATAAACGGATAAAAAATTAACTTATTAAATTTATTTTTTAATAAATTTGCAAATATTTATAAAATATTAATGGTTTATGTAATTTATTAAGATTATAAAAAAGTTAATTAATTCTTAAAACCTTTTTTATTGCGTTAATATTTTAATAATAATTTTCTTAAAAAATATAGAACTAATTATAAACGCCTTAATGAATTAAATTAAAATACATATTTTCTAATTATTTAGCTGGAATGATTTATTTTTATTACCGTTTTTTTAAAATCTTAATATATAAAAATAAACGTTATAATAAAAAACTTTTTAAATTAATTAAAAACTTATTATTTTTCGTTTTTTTATAAAAAAAAATCCTTTTCCGAATTAATGGTAAAAAGGGAACCGTTATCCCGTTAAAGTTTTTTATAAAGGTTCGGTAAAAGGTAGCGAATTTAATAAAGTTTTTAACCTTTTTTATGTTAATAAAGGCCTTTTATTCCTAAATAATAATTATCTTTTTGGGATTAACTTTTAAGCTTATTTTTATTTCGATAATAAATTTTAATTATTTCGTTTTTTAGGTTACGAATTCGTATTTATCCGGATTTAACTTTAGTTGTACTTTCGTCAAACGGCAAAATATTAACTTAACCTAGGTTATATAGTCGGTTCGAAAACCGGACGAATAAATTAATATATTATTTATATACGCGGAACCAAAAATATTAAAATAATATTTTAACGCAATATTAATATAATGCTAAAAGGCAACCGGTATACCGTTAAAGCCGAATAAGTATATCAGCTATTCGAAAAACCCGAAACGTATACGGAACGTAATTTTTTTATTCGTTTTTTTAATAAATACGTAACCGATAAAAGGCCGTTCGAACGTTAAATTTCGTAAATTACCGGACTTATAATAAGGTTCGTAACATTTTTTTTATTAACGGAAAAATATAACGGTTTTGCTTTATAATCTTATTTAACTTTTTATAATTTACGTAAAACCGTAAACCTTTATTAAACTTTATTATAAATAATACCGGAATATTTGCAAAAAAGTTATTAATCCAAATTTAATTTTTATTAAATAAGTTTATAAATGTTTTATATAAAATTAATAATTTTTCTCTTGATATCCCGTATAAAGGTTTTTATAGGATTATTTTTTTAACTTAAAATATTTATTTCCAGGTTTATCGTTACGTTATTATTATTACGATAAAGTAATAATAACGAATTTTTATTATTTATAAAAAGGTTTCGGAACTCAGGTATTTTTTTAAAAAAATATTCCGTTATATTCTTAAAGGTTAATTACGGCTTTATTTTTAAGGCCTTATTAATATTTTCTATAAAAATTGCAAATAACTGTATTTGTTTTTGTAGTAGCTTTATTGTATTATTATTACGAAAGTTATAACTGTTATTAAGCGGGTTTTTTTATATTTTTATAACCGCCCTTTTAAGCCGTTTTTAGGCTTTTTATTAAACTATCTTTTTTTGCGTAATATGGGCGTAATAACGTTATCCGTAAAGCGGATAAGTCGTTATTTCGTTTTATATATAATATTATTATATTTTATTTAAGGTTTTTTTAAGATAAAAAAATAAAATCAGTTTTTAATTACGTACCTTTAAATTCGTTTTAGGCGGCCGTTTAAATTTACGTTACCATAAATAACTCTTCGGATTACGGTTATTATAAATTTATTATTTTTCGTTAATTTTAATTAACGGAATATAATAAATATATATTATAACTTTCAATAACGGATTAACCGTTAATGAAATATAAAATAACAAATATATTTAGTATGGATTAAGATATTTATATATATAATATTATTAATTAAAATATTTACTATAAAAAATACTATTTAATTTATTATTAATTTTTTGTAATTTCTTTTATTACGTCTCTTTTTGGTTAATAATTTTTAATAAAGGTTATTTTTTTAAATTCTTGTTATTTATATTATTATTTTTATTAACGATATTTTGTAAACTTATTACTATAATTTCCTTTTTAGCCGGACGAAACCGTTTTGCAAATTTATATGTAAGGTATTTTTAATGCGAATAATTCGTAGCGGCATAATAAGAACATTATTTTTTCTGTTTTCGAATTTTTATTTCATTATTAAAAAATTATTTTACATAAGGCCGGTTATCCGAATTCTATTCCGTTATTAATTTATTAATTTAAAAATTAACGTAATTAATTATGCGATATTTATTTTAAATATTTCCCCTTAAATATTTATTATTTAGACCGATTTATTAAATTGGTTAACATATTATTATGAATTAATTATTTTGCTTTTTTTATCGACATACTAAATTATTATTTTTTTGTTTATATAATAATTAAGTAAAATTGTTAAATATTTAAAATTTTTTAACTTTACGTATCTAATAATTATAATTATTATAAAATATATTTTTTTATAATTAATGCCTTACGGAATTATATATTAATACCGGCATTTAAGAAAATTACCTTAATTATTAAAATTTACGTTAAATATTTATACTCGATTAATTTAAATTTAAAATTTAATAGGTAATTTTCAAACCGTTAATTATTATCTTACCTTATATATTATAATTATTTCTTAATACATTACACCGTTCATTTATTTTCGAGTTTTTCTTTTATATAAAAAAGAAAATTATTAATATTAGAATTATTTCGTAATAGTGTTATTTTAAATTAATAATTAAATTATAATTATTTTTCGGTAAGCATAAGTATTATAATACTTAAGCAAATTATTATAAAAAAACTAAAAATAAATCGGTTTTCTTTTATTTTTGTACAAAATATGGCAAAAAACGAACGGAACGTTTTTTATTTTCTGTTTTATAAGGGCTATTTTATAGGTTTACGATTTGTTCCTATAAACGTGTTATTAAGCGGCGGACTTATTGTAAATCTTTAATAAAGCGGATCTTATTTTATAAGGGCTTTTTTTTCTGCTTTCGTAAAATGGTATTTTTTTTTATCTCCGTTATCCGGTTAAATAAATTATTTATTATTTCGTTACGGCTAAGGATTAATTTAATAAATTTCTTTTTCTATATATTAAACTTTTAAAATATATATACGAATAATTAATGCTATAAACTTTCCTTAATAATTCTGGATAAGGTTAATGCCGTAAGCTCGTTTATGGTTTTATCGGTTATATTGTTTTGTAATTATTTCGTTATAAAATTCCTTTTGGTTTATTATCCATAATTAAGGTATTTTTGGAAAACATTTCGCGTTTATTTAGTTTTTTAAAAGCTATAAAAATTTATAACTTTAAATATATATAACGGGCATAATAGGTAAATTGAATGGAAATACGGCCTAATAAAGGTTTATATTTAAGATAAGGAGAGAAAGAGAGAAATAGCTAGCCACCAACAAGGTGGCTGCTCTCTATATATATATGGGTAAGCTTAGGCTAAGGAGCTCGCTGCGTAAGCCCGAGCTGCCCTATAGGCTCTAGCCTGTAACATTAAGCTTTTTATGGTTCGGCTAATTAAATATCTTTAAGCTAATGGTAACGGTTGAACTTATAAAGTTAATTATGTAATTTTTGGCCATATTCGGAGTTTTTCTTTTTTGGGATTTTGACTGTTTTTAAAAGGTTAAGACGGTTAAGTTATAATAATAACGAATTTTTATTTAATATAACACTGTTAAATAGATTAAAACGGAAAAAAACGTAAATAAAAAAAAGTCCGGTAGCCCGTTTATAGTACAATTGAAATTGTTAGGATATAAAAAGCGTATTTGTTAAACCGGTTTATTATTATTAACTCGTTATTGCGTTACTTTTTTATTTATAGTTAAAAATCCGTCAAATCGATAATAAAATTTATTGAAATTTCTTTTACAAAAATTGTAAATCTTAGCAAAAAGCCTCTTTCGCTATAAGGTAAATAGTGTTTAATTTTATCCGTTAATAAACCGCATACGTTATTATATATATTTTTTTATTTTTGTTTATATTTTCTTAAAAATAATTAGCATGTAACCGCTTAATAATATTAAAACTTTTTTAGTACCATGCCGTTAAGCGATTATATGTATTCCGTATTAGCTTCTTTCGTAACGGGTAATTTTCGAATATATAAATTTGCTTTTTAAATTATAATGAAACGTTTTATTTATTTGTTATATATATTTTATAACGGCTTTTTTATTATACTATTATTGATATATTAATTATTGTATCAAATCTTCTTTTATTTAATTAATAATATTAAGTTTAATATAAGTTCTTTTAGTTTATTATCCTTTTGTAATATAATTAACATTAAAATGTATTTTACCTTTTAAACTATTACGAAATAACCGTTTACCGGTTAACAGCCCGTAATTTGAATTATTTTATTATTTATTGTAAAAGGTGCCGTCAATAATAATTTAAATATTTTTAAGAAATAAAATAAAATTTGTTTATTTATCTTTTGCTTCGTAAATGCGTTCTTTAGATCTGGACGTCTTAATAATTTATTTGTTGATTTTTACCGGCTTTTTTCTAATGGTTTTCGAAATCGAAATTAGTTAATTATTTTATTCGAATTATTTATTTTGCGTTTAATTTAATTTTAATTATGATATATTTATGATTTTTAATTTATAATTGTTTCAATAATTTCTTAAAAATAAAATAAATAATATTATTTTATTCGAATATTTAGTTAATTATTTATAAATTAATATTTATGATATAATAACGTAATTTCGCCCTTTTCAATTTTTACAATGTAAATTTTATTAAGTATTAACGACTATTGTATTATTACGAAAATACCGTATTAATAATAAAATCCGAAACGTTAATTTTAATTAAAGCGGTAATTAAGGGTTAAAATAGCGAAATTAAAATACGTTTATAAAAAGTATTTTTAAAGTTTTAAACGCGAATAAATTATTATTTTCCAATTTGACTTTTATTAACTAAGTTTTGTAAAATAGGTTTATTAAAAAATTTATAATTTTCGAATAATATTTACTAAACCTTTTAGAAAAACGTATTAAATTTCAAAAAGTTTAAAAGTCGTAATTATTATTGGATTCCGGTTACTTTCAGATCATTTTAATTTTTTTAAAATTTATATTAATATTTTGCAAATTAAAAACAAAATTTCAAAACGTTATTTTTTATATAAAATATACATTTTTCGAAATTTGCGTAAACCTTTTATTACCGTAAACGTTTTAATATATTACGAACATGTTTTATGTAATCCGTTTCATTTTCGAATAAATAAGGATATTATTTAAATATATAACATAAATTATATTTACCAGCCTTTTTAATACGTAATGTAAAAGGCTTCACCTGAGCGGTCTGCAATCGGTTGCCAATGAGAGTTTATTTTCTAGCTAAAGAGAAAAGAAAGGGAAGATGAAAATAGAGTTGTGTGTGTTCGCATATAAGGCGCTGCGCTAGTGCTGCTTGGTACCGGCGTTTGTCCGGTGCTCCATAATAGGGCTCCATACAGCCCCATCACACGTAATATAATTTTTGAAAGATATTAAGGCGTTACTTAATCCGAATAATATTATTATATATTTAAAATAATTATATTTTGTATAAAAAGCCGTTTTTTATTAATACTACGCCTCAATACCTTAGTAAATATACGTATTTCTTAGGTTTAAGTTGATATATATCGTTATTTTTAATAAATTATCCAATATTTTATTAGTTAATAATAATAAACCTTTAATTTTAAAATATTTTTTAACCCTTAATAATTTATATATAATTATATTTTGCTCTTTAATTTCGAAACGAAAAAAATAAGTACCTCTGTTAAATTCCAAAAAATCGTATATTGCCCTTCATTAACGTTTATTTTCTGCATTATAATAAAACTTTCCTTTTTTTTAAAAAAAAAACATAGGAGTTTAAAAAGGCGTTTTTTTTAAAAAATCGATATAATATTTTATATAATAATATTAAAATAAGGTTTTTATAAAATATCCGTCGAATTAATTTTTATAATTTTGATATTAAGAGAGAAATACAACGTCTTTACCGGCCCCGTTTTATATTTTAATAATTGTATTATTTTTATTTGGTTATGCTTTTTTCAGTATTTATTTCTATTTAATACGTTAGTTATTATTTATATTATTTTTTTAATATTTTAATCTTCTTACGAATTTATTTTTTATTTATAGGCATAAGAAAAATATTTTTTTTTTTAGCTTAAAGTACTATAATTTCTATTAAAAATCTAAATTTAGGCCAATAATATTTTTTAAAGACAGCTTTAAAATTACGTTTTACCTTTAAAAATCCTTTAAAAAGTAAAAATTATTTTGTATTTTTCACGTTTTTATTTAATTATTTATTACCTTTATTAATATATTTATTTTCTTTAACGAGAACCTTTTTTAAAAATGTTTTTTATTTTTATATTACCCGTTAAATTTTGAATTATCGATTTTAATAATAATTCTTTGCGTAGTAAGTCGTAATTATTGCCGCCGTTTATTAGGTGTTTATATATAACCTGTTCTGTTTCTAATTTAAAACTTAATTATTAATTCGGACCTGGGCCAAAAGGTTAAAGCCTTTTATTTCGCAACCTAAATATTTCGTATTTCGAATAATATATTATTCGAATTAATATTTACAGAATTATGGCTTTATAAGTTTTAATCTTTTTATATTCGTATTTTTTGTATTAAAAAAACTATATTTTATAATAATTAACTTTTATATAATTTTTATAAATGTTATATAATACGGCTGTTATATATTGTTTATAACTATTTTATAATTCGATATAACTCTTATATTGTTTTTAAAAATCTTAATAATCAAATTAATTAAAATAATAATCCGTTAATTTGCCGGTACGTCCTTTATTTAAACTTGGTTGTATGCCGATATAAGCTTTTTAGTTTCTTTATTTTTCCTTGTTTTATTAAATATATTTCATATAAAATAATAAGGATTAATTTTGCTTATTACGCTTTCCTTATTAATTTGTTTTTAATTTTCGAAAATGCTCTTTTAGTAATTTGATATTATAATTTAAAGTTAAATTTAAATAACGACCGTATTGTCCGTATTTCTCGGGTAAATTATTAGAGATTTTGGTTTTTATCATTTCGTATTAGTTTAAGAAAATTATAAAATATTTTTAAGTCGTTTTATAAAGTTATAAATTTAATATTAATCATAAGATTACAGATAATCTTTTCGATAATCGTTTTAATTATATTTCGAATTTTTATTATGTAAATACTATGAAGTTATTGTTTTTTAATAAATAGGTTTTCTCAATAAGTATTAATTTATATTATTATCGTCAGGTTGATAAAGAAATTTAATATAAATAATTTAAGGCGAATTTTTAATTAATAAAAAGATTTATCAATTTTATTGGAAAAACTCCTGATACAGGAAAATAAATAATAATATTTTAAAATTAATTTGATTATAATTCCGTTTTAAAAGTTTTGAATACTTTAATTCCATAATATTATTTAATTGAAAAGGTGGGGTTTTTGCATTCTTTCGAAAAATGCAAAATATTATTATTTTTCTTTGCATTTTTTGTTCTTTGTTTTTTTTTTTAGATTTTATGATTCATTTTTTTAATAATAAAGCGATCATTTTTAAAATTTGACATAAGGTTAACGATTCGGGCAGTATTTTAATTTTTATTATTAACAAACTTTCGGATTAATTAGTTATACATTCAAAATTCTTATTTTGTATTCTTTTCTTCTTTTTATTCGTTATTTCGGTATATAAGTTATTATGAATTGTTTTTTATTTAATAATTTGTCCGGATAGGTAAAAGAATGAATATATTAGAGAAAATGGTAAAATACGGACTATAAAGCAAAAGAAAATAACTTAATAAATCATTTATAATATAGGTAATAAATAAATAATTACTAATACTTATTTTATTTTAATTATTTAGGGGCGAAGCCTTTTTATATATATATAAATTAAAACTTTATTAGTAAGTTGCTAGGCGCCGAAAAGGAGGCCGTACCTTAGTATTTAATAGGCGTTAGGGCCTAAAAAGGGGGTTATACCTTGTCATTTAATAAAGTTACCCTTTATACCGTATTCTTATTTTTAGAGGTACCGTTAGAATGAAAAAAGGGGTTATTATTAAATATAAGGGATATTAATTATATATATATTAATAATTAATTATAAATATTTTAAAACGCGTATTATATCTTAAGATAATGAATTCCGAAATATATATATTTTAATTTAACGGAATCTTCCGTATATAACGTATTAAAATATCTTTTATTAATTGATATATTTTGTTTCATATTTTAAAATATTTACGGTATTCATTGTGGTAACGTTTAAAACTATAATTATTTATTTTATTTTTTCTCCGATAATTACACTTTTTAAATTTTTTTAAAAAAGCCTTTCGTAAAACCTTTTTTTATTAATTAAAAGATTTTGTAATATTTATTAATTTTAATTATTTTTTAAAATATTTATAAGGTTCACACAATAAGATTTTCATTAAACCGTTAATTAATATATTATTTACAAACGTATAATTTATTTTAATTAAGACTTTTTGCGATTTATTATAATTAATCATTATATATATTTATATGACGTAATTTTATTATTAATACAGTATTCTTAATAGTAATAAATTATATAATATATTTATTATTATACTACATATTTAATAGTTTTATATTAAAACTAATTTTTAATTTTTTTATTAATTAAATCTTAAGTAAAATCTGTTTATAATTTACATAACAAATAATAATTTTGTTTTTATTATAAAAGTAATTATTATATTTTATTTATTTGCTTACTATTTTATTTCTTTTGAAATAAGTTTATAATTTAAATTTAGGAATTTTTTAATCAATTAAATTATTTTTAAAAAAATGTCGTTTTAAGTATTTAATAAATTTTTATTCCCGAATTATAACGTTAAGGTTCTGATTCCGAGTAAATATGACATAATTTGGTGAGTAATTTTATAATATATGTTATTAAGGTTTAAATTAAATTGGGCAAATAGAGATATTATAAAAAATATATCGGATTATATATTAATTATTGTAAAAAATAAAACCAATGTTTTTTTTAAATATTTATTAATAACATTTAAATAAGTTAAATTATTATTTAATAATAACTTAATATTAATTATAAGTATTTTTAAGAAGTTATTTAAATGTTTTAGGATATTAATTTCATTGATTTATGTAAAGAATTCAATTAAAATAACTAAATGTTCTTAGTAAATTTATTTTTAATTATTTCGATAATAAGGAATTATTATAAATCTTTATTTTTGTTATTAAGCTTTACCGTTGTTAAACTTATTAATTTAGTTAATCGATAAAATCTAAATTTGTTTTGTAATATATTATAATAATATTATTTATAAACGAAATTAATTATCTCTTAATAAATAAAATAATAAGCTTAATAAGATATAAAGTTAAATTCTAACTTTTTAAATATTTAAATAAAACAATTTTATTATAATAAAAGTAATTTCCTTAATTTAAATATTATATTTTAATTAATAGATATTTTTTATATTACGGATATTTTACTAGCAATTATATATATATATTATAAAATAAGTTAACTTTTATAAAAATATTTATAATATTATATTATTTCCGTTTTATATCGAACTTAATTATGATAATAATTAACGTTTAAAATGATTTTTTAAAGAAATTAATTATATATATATTATTATAAACACTTTTTAATTTATAAATATTTTGTACGATAAAACCGGCCTTCTATTTTTGGAATTAGTTTTATTTATTAAATATATAAATATATATTTACATATATTTTTAAATTTATTTTTTTAAATAAAACACTGATTAATAATCTCTTAAAATGATATTCTTTATAATTTTATAAATAAACTTTTTGGGGATTACGGAATATTTTTTAATCAATATATATTTAAATTTTTATGACCTTATAACAATAATAATAAATTACATTTATATATCCGTTTTTATAAACTAAATTTTTTTTATATATCAAAATATTATTATTTTCCTCATTAAAATAATACGTATTTCGGGTAATTAATTGTTTTAAATTTCCGCCGCTTATCGGCCGATTATTATACGTATTTAGGAAAAAATTAAACGTTTTATATTAAATACGGTTTTTCATATTTATTATTCGTTTCGGATAATATCTTCTTAATATAAAATATAGGAAAGACTTACGTTTATAACCCGGAAGTTATGTTTACTTTTTATCGTTAATTTGAGTTAAATAATATAAAAATATTCAAAAATAATTTTATTATTTTTATTAACGTAATAATAATGATAATTATTAAGGTAAATATTAGTAACGGTAATAATTTAAAAATGAAAAGTAATTCGAATATAATATTTATATAAAAACAATAAATTTTTTACGGATAATTTTATTTTTTCTTATTTTATACGTATTTTACGTTAATACCTTTTAAAATTACTTTTTTTTGTTTAACCGGTAATTAAAATACTTTATTTAAATTTTTATTTTTATTTCTATAATAACTTAATAATTATGGTTTGAATTAAATATTTTTATGTATTAAAATAATTTTTGTAACTTTTTTTTATAATAGATAAAAAGTTATTTTGTAAACTTTTGATATTACTTAAAAAAACAACTTTTTTAATCAATTATATGTTTCGCATAATAATCATATTATTAATTAATAAATTTTATATTCGTAAATATTCGTAAATCGGTTATTAATAAAATAGTTAATTTATAGTTTAAGATTTAACTTTGAAAATTTTTACCTTTGTTATAACGGTAATTATTATAATATAAATTATATAACCGTATATTTATAAATAAATTTATTAAGGTTTTCGATTAAATATTAAAATACCGTTTTTATACGTTAAATAAATATCATAAACTTCGTATAAGTTTTATTTAAAACAATTTATATGAAAATATGAATATATAAATATATTATTATTTAAGTATATATATAATTAAAAACGAAATTAATTGAATATTATTTTGAATTATAATTATTCTTTCCTTACTTATATTTTTTGAACGCTTTATATTTCCATTTTAATCCTAGGCATATAATATTAAAAATTTAAATTCAATATTAAAAAGGCGATTTAAACATTTTTTAATATTAATAATATTTTAGGCTTGCATTACCGTATTTAATTACTTGTAAGAAAAATTTGTTTTAATTTTTTAAAATCTTTAAAAAATATCGAAACGTTATAATTAATATAATTTAATTTTAATTCTTAAAGTAAACATCCTCAATAAACCTATCTATTAATCTTTAACAAATATCACGTATTTATATTTTTTAAGGTTTTTTTTAAAATTTATAAAATCGATAACGATTTTTTATCCTAATTAAAATATTTTTTTAATTCGCAATATATTAACCTTTCAATTTTTGCTTTATTATATATTTAATATTTAATTATTATAAAATTTCTTATATAAATTCCTTTTGTATAAAATTATAATTAAACGATTATTTTAAGTTTCAAATATTTTAATTTTTAAATATTACACAATATTACTATTAATATGTAATAATTTTAGTATTTTTAAGTTAATATTTCGTTTATAAGTTATTAAAATTACATAAATAATTATTAGATTAATATTTCCGATAGTAAATTAATTAAAGTTATTTATTAATATAATAAGTATTTAATTATATTTATTTCGAAAAAAAATATTAACTCTTCAGTTATTTTATTACTAACATTTTTTTCAAAATTACAGGAAAAATATTCAGTTATATATAAATTTTTCGCAATATATTATGTCATATAAACGTAATATTTTCCTATTATTAAGGCATTTAAAAATTATATTAATATTTTCGTATTTTGTAATTAAAAAGAAATGATTTCCTATATATATCTTATTATTTTATACGGTAAATTTAAAGTCTAAAATTTTTCGAATTAAATTAAAAATATATAATATAAATTTTAAATTTAAAATAACTAAGTTCCTGAAAAAGGAAAATTAAATGTTTATAATATTACATTAATTAATAATTAAAAAATATGCTAATATTTATTGTATTTTTTTAAAAAATCACTTTAGTTTTTATAATATTTTTTTATAGTTTTCGATAAACGGTCGATTTTTCCCTTTAAAGATTAATCGGCGGAAATTCGTTTTTAAATATATATTATTATCTTATTCTTAAAACGAAAATATTTTAAGGATTTGTTTTAAAAAATATAGAATAATAATTAAATAATATATAATTACTAATTAAATTTGTTTTATAACGGTTCGTTTATACATTTAATTTTTAACGTTTTCGTTTATTATTATTTTCGTTTATAATAGCATTTTTGTAATTCTTTTAGTTTCGCCTAAAATTTAGTGTTTTTTTTGTAGTTAAAAATTAATACTTTTAGGATTTTCTTAATTAAAATTATTTTAATTAAAGAAATTTATAAATATTTCATAAAGCCATAAAAACGTTACCTTAATATGTCGAAATATAAATATAAGATAAGCTATAATTTAATAATTTGAAAAATTAATTATCGTTATTTAAAAAGTAATTATACCGTTATTAATTTCGGTTTCTTTTAATTATTTAGAAAATAACAAATTTCATTTTAATTATAAAAGTTATTATTATATGTAGAATGTTAATTTATATAATTATCGTTTGCGTTTTTAAAATATTATATCGTTATTTTAAAATCATAATCTTTTATTATTTTATAAATTATTTATTTAATATTTTATTTCTTTTCGAAATTTCCTTTAATATTTCGTAATATTTTTATTAAATATTCATTAGGAATTTGGTATCGTATATTTTGACGGATTTGCCAACGTTAAAATATTATTTTCCGAAGTTTTTTTAAAAAAATGTTGATTTTTTTAATTATTAAAAATATTAATTTTAAGATTTATTTTACAAGGTTATTAATGCTTCTATGGAAAATATTGTATTTACGCCTTTTATAAATATATGTCGTAAAATCCTAAATATAGCTTTATTTATTGTCCGTTATTATTTTAAAGATATTAGTTAAGTAATTAGTATAATCGATTTTTTTCATAACTTTTGCGAAAAATATATATATAAATAAAATTTTATTTAAGATACTAATTTATGTTATATAGCGGATTTATTGTTATAAATAGCAAGTTATATTAAATTTTACAAGTTTTATAAATTATTAAAAGTTTTAATTAAAATCGGTATAATTGCAAACATTGAAAATATATATTTTAAATTGGAAATTATGTTTAAAACCATTTTAATTTTAAATTTTTATAAACAATAAAAGATATTAACGGTAAAATCGTTGTTATTATTATTAACGTATTTTGATAGTTATAAATAATATATAATTTAATTAAACAAATAAAACTTTTATTTATTCAATGTAAAAGATATTATTTGAATATATATTAATAATTACTTATAAGTATCTTAAAATATATATTACATTTTAAGATATTTTAATCCCGCAATGTATATATTTTAATTAATAGGAGTCTTCTATATATAATGTATTAAAATATCTTTTATTAACTAATTCTTGTTAGTAATTTATTAAAGCCTTTAAAAGTAAAGTTGTTATTAAATATATTTTCGATATATCGTAAAACGTTATAATCTTTTATTAAATATTTAATTAATATGTTTTAAGTTTATTTTTAAAAATAGTTTTTATCCGTTACCTTTATTTAATTTTTATATTTTAATATTATTATTAATATTATGTTTATAATAATAATAATAATAATAATAATAATAATAATAATAATAATAATAATAATAATAATAATAATAATAATAATAATAAAAATAATAATAAAAATAATAATAAAAATAATAAAAAAAATAATAATAAAAATAATAATAAAAATAATAATAATAAAAATAATAAAAATAATTAGAATAAGAATAGCATTATTTTTGCCCGTGCTACATCGTATTATTACTGCTTTTAGGTATATGCCAGTAATTATCTAGACTTACGCCCGTTTGCGTAAAAAATAAATATACGTATTTCTTTATATTATTATAACGAAAAAAAGTTATTTTAGTTATTCGATTAATAATAAGGGTATATGAATCAACCTTTATGTGTAATAAATTCGAATAAATATAATTATTATAAAGCTTATAATAAATATTATATCGGTATAAGTTAATATTTACGATTTGCAAAGCCGTAATGTTTATATTATTATAAATTTATTATAATAACCGTCCGCGGTTTTAAAAATACGCAAGACTATTTTTTATTATAGTAATAATCTTTTATTCTAATGTTTTTAATATAAATACATTATAATTTATTAAATTTAATAAAACTAATTAATACTAATGGAAACTATTTTCTATATCTTTAATATATTTTTTCCCTAATGTTAATTATATTTACGTATAGTAAAAAAAAGTTTGTTATTTTTATTATTTAATTTGGAGCTTTAAGAAGTTCAATAACTTTTAATATATTTCTTTTTTAATTGTATATTTTTATATATAAATTTCAGGTTTTAAATTAGCTAAAATTTGGTTTAATATTTGTAACCTTTAAAATTAAAAAGGTGAATTGAGATTCGTAATTAAATTTGATTTATTAAGAATTATAATAATTAAATATAAAACATGCGCAAAAGTCCATAATAATCTCAAGGAAAAACTGAAAATATTTAGGGTTTACCGCCTTTATATATACGTTAATTTATATAAAAGGTGGTTTTGTGGATAACAATTATTTTAAATTTAAAAATATAACTTTAAAATGTTAATAATAAGTATTTAAATTATTAATTACAAATATTATTTTAAATTTTGCATTTAAATATAATAATAATTTTAATAATAAAATGTTATTTCCTCATTTAACTGTTTTCGATATTTATTTACCTTTTTTATTTGGCCTTATACAACGTAATCCTATATATTTTTTATAATGGTTTAACGTATTTGGCATATTTACAATAATTAAAATAAATAAAGTATAAAAGAAAAGGTTACATAATAGGATTAGTAGAGTTTTACCAAATCTGCGAAAGGTAAAAGTATTAAAGTTTTGCAAGATTTATAAAAAATAAAATTATTACGATTTTAAAAAAATATAAAATTGGGCAAAATAATACGAAATTAAAAGTAAGATAGAAATGTTTTATATGTCTATAATTGAAATAATTCTAATTTATAATGCTAATTAATATTAATTATTCCCGATATAATTTCGGTATTTTTGATATTAAAAAAAGTACTATGTTATTATATTTATCATTTAACATTTTGTAATAGTTTTATTAACATAAATTCGTGTAATTAAGGTTTAATAATGAATTAAATTATTTAATCGTAATTCGTTATAAATTTATATTTAATAATATTATTAAGTTTAAAATAATATACCTTATAATACATTTATTAATAAATAACAGGAATCATTTATTTATTATTGTTTTAATAACTCGAACACCGAAATAAAATGTGAAAAAAAATTGGTTTTTTCTCAAAATTTCTTTTAACGTTTGAATATTATAAATAAACGTATTTTTTGGATTAGGGGGATAATAATAATTTAACAGAATTTTTTAAAACTCCTCAAGAAGTTTCAAAAAAAAAGAGAATTTACGAAATCGGAAATTTCTCGAACTAGTTAAATTATTTAATTAAACTTAATTACAAAATTCAAAAAGTTGTTAAACCTTTAAGCCAAAACTTTTCAATAAAGATTTTATTGACTTATGATTATTTCGTAAATAAATTTTAACTTATATTATAATTTTTATTTATTTAATTAGGTTTTTATATATATTACATTCATAATTAAATAATTTACTAAAAATGTTCATTTGGTTTAAATGTTTTATAAAAAATAATATTTTATTGATCAAAAAATACATTCAGGATATAATATAAATTGGTAATAATTGCGAATAATTTAATTACATATTAAGGAAAGTTTTTGAAATAATAAATAAAATAATATAAGACGAAGTATAAATTTAAGAATTATTAAAAGTCATTATTTCTTTATTACGACAATATATTGGTTTAATTAATATATAATTTGAATTAAAGGTAAAATATATTAATAATTAAACTTTTTAACGATTTATAAAAACTAAAAAGACTTTTATGTTTGATTTTTCTAATTATTTATTAAATTATATAGTTATAATTATTCAGATGATCGATAAATAATATATTTATTATGGCTTAACAAAGTACGGTGTTTAAGAACAATATATTATAACTTAATTATAAGTATATAATAAGATAAATATGTAATAAATTATTAATTTATTAATAATAAATTAATAAGCTGGATTGAAATATATATCTATAATATTTTTATAATTTCAATAATTTTAATTTATTATATTATTGTTTAAGGTATTTTTCGAATTACGAAATATAATATAATTATTATATTTATTATATAAATTTTTATACTAGTTTTGTTAATATAAATTTCAATAATTAATATTTAATAATTAATTTACTTTTTTAATTATTATATAGTATATTTTTTTTATTTTTTAATACTGTTAAATTGTAAGTAATATTGTAGATATTGTATTTATTATCAAGTAATCCAGGTAACTTATTTATGAAACTTTTAATTATCCGGAAAATAAAATGGAATCCGAAAAAAAAGAAAAATAATTTTTATGAAAAAGATTTTAAATAATTAACTATTATTAATAAAGGCATTTCTTAGCTTACAAAAAGATAATACTAATTTAATAATGTTTTTAAGGCACTTATAAGAAATTTAAAGAAAAGAAATCTCGAAATTAAAAAACCCTTTTAAATATGTTAGAGTATTTAGTAAAATCTTAGTAAAAAATTAAGAAAAAAATTTAAACCTTTTAAATCAGAAATTTTCGACGGAATTTCAATTAAGTTATAATTATTTTTAAATTAATTTCGTCTATATTCCAAATATTTTCCTATTTAATTTATTACGTTTATTATATAAATTAAGTATGTAATGAAATAATTTATTGGAAATTTAATTATTGAATTTAAGCCCGTTATAAAAAGATACGTGATTTTATTAATTAAAAAACGAAACGCAAAAATAAGACGCATTTATAGTAATTATAAATAATTCGCATAAATTTTAATAAATCTTTTTAAAGTAATAAGCGAAAAAAATTAAAATATAACTTTATGAATTATAATAAAAGGATTAATATTTATTTATGGTAATATATTAATTTAATTAGCAATTAAATGAAATTAAAAAAATATTAATAATTTAAAATATGGAAAAAACCACTTTTAAATTTAATTAATTCAATTATTGAATTGATTATATAGTTATAATAATGAGAATTAACGAATAATAATATGTATAATATATTCAAAATATTATTTAACCAGTTTTTATATATAATTAATATTAATACTTTTTAACGTAATAATATTTCTACGGCATAAAACTAAAATGTATAAAGTTAAAAATTCAATATAAAGAGGTTAAAAGCTAAATTAAATATTATAATTATGAGAAAATAAAATATAAAATATTATATTATAAAATACATAACAAATGCTAGTAAGTTAATTAAAATTTAATAATTCAATTTTAATTTAAAAACAACCAAAAAAAACGGAAACAGATTTATTAATATAACATAACTTAAATAGATATTAATTTTTTTATAGCGAAAAATCTAATAAAAAATACAAAAAGCCTAAAAGTTAATTAAAAATTAATTAAAAATATACCGTAAATATAATAAAAAGCATGATAAGAATATTTACATAAATATTAGAATTAAATAAAAAAATAATATTTCGGAACTTTGAATGAATACGGCAAAATATATGCTATATATTATGGACGACGATAATATTCCGATTGCCAACAATAAAAGTTATATATTTATAAATATATTTATTATTTATATTATAAAGGACTCTATTTTTGAAACCGTATTAAAAATAATATAAATAATAAATAATAATATCGATATTTCTATATTATAAACTTAAGATATATTTAATAATTAACCGAAATAAAAAGTTAATCCGAAGCAAAACAATATTTATAATATAACCCCTTTCATAATTTTTAATAACATAATTCCTAAACGGAAGAAAATTAATTTAAGGTATAATAAAGATTTATTATTAAAAATCTATTATAAATTTCTATTTTTATTTAGTATTTATTATAAATCTTTAGAAAGAAACTTATTAAAGAAATTTAGGAATTTATATACGATTTTAAGAATAATAATTAAGACAATATATAATAAATATAATTATAAATATAAAACAATTTAAGTTAAATAAAATTTATAACAAAATTAAAAATAATTAATAAAACTCGAAAAAGTAATATGCCGGTAATAACGATAAATATAATACTTTAGCGTATGAAACAAAAAATATAAAGAAAATTGAATAAATTCGAAAAAAGGTTAAAAAACAGATTATATTTAAAAGAGCTGCAAGATAACGAAATTCAGAAAAATTAAAAGGAATCTTCGAAAAAGGTTTTAACGATAATAATAAAAAACGTTAATAATTTTATTATTTTAAATATACATATTCAAACCTATAAATATATTATAATAATAAGCTGTATATTTTTAGGATAAAGTTATATTATACTAAATATAATTAATATATTTAAATTATTATACAAATATAAGTTAAAATCTTATATAATAACGAATACCGAAATTAAAAATTGGTTTACGATACCAAAAAGATTATCCGTTAAATTCAATATTTCGCAATTTCTATTTTAAAACAATATTAAATAATAAATTTTAATATTTTTTATTTTAAAAATTACAATATATTCTTAATATTAATATATATATTTTAATACGGAATTTTAATTAACAGCAATGTCAATGAAGTTTAATTCGCTATATATCTTATTAAAAAAGAAAGAAAATTAAAGTTTTAAAATTTAATTGATAATAACGATAAATATAAATATAAAAATGTAATAAAAGTTTTATTATTTAAAAGGATAAATGATACAAAAAATAGGATTTACAAAATTAAAATATCTATTTAAGCTATTATAATAATATTATAAATATAAATAATTCTTTAAGAAAATATTAAATGCGAAATTATTAAAATATAACGAATAAAATTATAAATTAATTTTTAAAAAAAGATTTTTAACAAGGTTTTACCTTATATATAGCTTTAACGGAAATAAATAACATATTTTAAAAAAACTTCAAAATTTAATTATGGAAACATATATTTAATTTTCGAACGTATTAATATACTATTTTATAGTTTTTATGCTAAAATAAAGCAGAAAACTATAATTTATAATTAATTTTTAATATTTAAATAATATTAATATTAAAAATTAAAATTATTATTTTTTATTATGAAAATACAAAGTTAATTTTATAAAACTATGTAATTTATAATATTGGATTTAAAAAATAAATATGATTTTATTGAAATTAAAAAATATCCGAACAACAAATAACTACTAAAACGAAATATAAATTATTTAAATATTTAATTATATTAGTAAAATTTATAAATGTACTAATAATCTTTTAACGGATAATAAATTATATACTGTAAAAATATTTTAACATTTTCGTTATATATTATTTTAACAATATTTTTATTTTCTTAAAAAATAAAACAAATATATATAAAATACATTTTCTTAAATTTCTTAAAGTGCTATAAAACGCAAAATGTATTTATTTATACAAAGAGAAATTAATTCCATAAATAAAAAAATATAATTAATAAAATATATTATAATTTGAAAATATATTAAAATAAACCGTAGAAAGATTGATATATTTCTAAAATACCAAATATTAATAATAATTAAAGAAATATAAATATTTTTAAAATTATTAATTATTACAAAAGCTTTATTTGAAACTTTTGCAAAATAATTATTTTTTTAATAAATTTTAAAAAACAAAATCAGGAAAATAGTAAATACAGAAAAAATATTTCAAAATATTAAAATGAAATTTATTAATAAATTAATATTAATTATATAAAGTTTAAACTGCTTTATTAAATTAAAACCTAATATTTTGAATTACGTCTTAAATTTAACAATTACATAATAAAATAATTATATCGAATTATATCGTATTACATTTTTTGGTATAAAATAAAAAAAACTGAACTTAAGTATCGTATTTTTTATAAACAATTTATAATTATTATTATAATATTTTGCGAATTTAAACATTTTTTAAAAAACACTTATATGAGGTTAAATTTGGTGTATATTATTAAACCTTTAACCGATTTACCAGAATTAAAAAGTTTACTAGACGATAATTTCGTTATACAGAAAATTTAACAAGTTTTAATTTTATTATTATTTATAAAAAGAATTTAAAAAATAATAAAATATATATTATACATAAAAAATTGAAGTTCCATAGAAAAATTAATTAAAATTAATTATATAATTTTGAATAATATTATAACAAAACTACTTATGCCGGTAACAAATTACGATAATTTAAGTAATACTTTTTAATAAATATTAAAAAATTTAATAATATAATAATAATTATTTTAAAAAAAATAAAATAAAATATAAGTTTCAAAAATATATTCGAAAATTCTAATACAAAAAATATATAAATATATATTATACGGATACTTAAAAATTTACAAAATCTTAAAACGGCTTTAACGTAAATATGTTTTTTAAAATAAAATTAAACATATAAAAAATTAAATAATAATATAATATTTAGGCGAAAATAAAATTTAACGATATATATTTTACAGGACATCATACCTATTATTAATTATCAATTAATTATAATATTTAATTATATTTAAGTTTATTATTAAATTCTTTATATTAAAAATTCTATTTATAAAAATATATTTTAATAATATTTTGGCAATCGTCGACCGATTTCCGAAATCTTCTTTTTTTTATTATAGTATAAAAACATAAACGCCAAATAAATACCATATATTTTTAAACATATTTTTAAGATGTATGGAATATAAATAAAATATATTTTAAATAAAAAATTAATATTTGCATTTAAGTTTTAAGAAGGTTTTATAATAGAAATCGACATAAATTAGAAATTATATAATATATTTAAACTTTAAATAAATAAATAAATAAAATAAAGAAATCAAAACTTTAAAATGTATTTATAATATCATATTAATTTTAAATATAATAAATAAATTAAGAAATTATTAATTACGTAATTCATTTCTAATATCACTTATTCTAAAAAGATGAAAATGATATTAACAAATACAAATTTTAAATATATTTTAAAAATAGATAAGACATATATACTAATAATTTCATTAATATTCAAATAATGTATATATTAAAATAATGATAATAAGTATACCATAAAATGAAAAGAAAATTAAAATTCATACAAAAGAAAATAAGTAAATATTATTATTAAAAAAATTAAAAAGATCAGTTTTTCGAAAAAGGCGATTTTTTCGTTACAAAAAATATATAAATAAAAAAACTTGATAAAAGATTAATACAGAATATATCGGTTTATATAAAAATATTGAAAGAATTTTAAAAAACAATTATTTTTTAACAATTTCGTAAAAACTAAATTTTATTTAATTTCTTATATTTTTTATTCGGCTTAGTAAGAGATATAATTAAAGTGCTTACGGTATAAAACGATATAAAAATAAAAAAACAAATAAATGTACAAAGTAAAAGCAATCTTGAATATATAACACTAAAACGAACTTATTTAATATCTAATTAAATAAAAAAGTACCCGTATTTCGAAAATAGCCGGATATTTATTAAAAATCTTATTAAGAACGGTAAAATTACTTAAAATAATGATATTCTCGTTCACGAACTTTAAGGAAAAGAACCTTTAATTTACCGAATTCCAATTAATAATATCTATTTTGTGTAAAATTTATATTTTAATTATACATTTCAATTCTAACTCTGTAAAATTATTAAAATTATTTAAAAATCAAAAGATACGATTGATAAATTTCATACTTTAAAATTAATAATATTAATTATAACAACATATACGAAAAAAATGCATAAAAACTTCGGATAAACATCTTTCGATTATTAGATTTCTTTTTTATAGTTTCTTCGATTTTATAGTATAATAGTTAATTACAAAAGTAAATATTTTTATTTTATTATACGAATAATGTCGATAAATGTATTTCTTATAACGAAAAACACCGTTTATTGTTTAATAATTCAGCTGTCGAAGAAAATTAAAAAAATATTACGTTAAAATTTTTAAATTTAAGTAAGTTAACCAGGGAAAATCGTTATTCGGATTTACGAAAACGACGCTTAAATATACCAGAAAACATATTAAATAAAGGTAAAATGTTTGCAAACAATTAAAGAAACTTGTGAAAATAAAATTTATGAAAAAGAAACCATTTTACAATTTAACGAAATATAATTTTCAAAAATAATATATTATATCTTAATTATGAATACGTAATAACGTAAATTACGTATTAAATTATTATTTATTAATAGTAAATTAATTAACCGGATTAAAATATATAGGTTTTTTATTTTCATAAATTAAATATTTTTAACCCATAATATAATATTATTATTTAACGCATTTTTAAAATTTAAAAACGTAATAAGATTATTATATTTATTATTTAAATTCGTTTGATATTCTTATTAATATAAATCCATACAACTAAGGTTTAATATTTAATTAAAGTTTTTAACTATTATAATATTTCATATATTAAAGGTATGCAAAAATGATAATAGATTTTAATATACGATTAATATCAACGTTTTTCGATATAATAATATTTTGTACGCCATAGAACTAAGATTTATAAAGCTCAAAATTATTTATTAAAAAGTAAATATTATCTTAAATATTTTAATTATAATAAAATATGTTATAAAATAATATACTATAAATTATTTTAAAAATCTTGTTAAATTGTTTAAAACTTTATACTGGATAAATATATTTAAAAACATTAAAAAAAGAAAAGTAAATTTATTAGTATAATTTAATTCAAGTTCGTACCGGGCTTTTAATAATAAAACGTTTTATAAAAAATACGAGTAAATAAAAGATTAACTGTATCAATATTGCAAATATAATAAAAGAAATTATAAAAGTAGTTACGTAATTATTAAAATTAAAAACCAAAACTTTACATCAAAAACCTTAATTAATATGGCAAAATATACCTTTTATATTATTAACGATAAAACTATTCTGGTTATAAAAGGTAAAAGCAATATATATATAAACAAATTACCGGTATATATTATATTGAATTCGATTCTTTAAACCGTACAGGAAATAACAAAATTAAAAAATAATAATATAGATATTTGAGATTTATAACTTTAAAAAATAATATTTACGAATTAATTACAATCAAAAGCTAATATGAAAAAGATAATATCCGTAAAAAGAAATGCGTAATTACGAATAATATATTTATTGAACGAAAGACAAATTAATTTAAAATATAGTGAATATATTATATCGAAAGGTTATTGTTAATTATAATTTTTAATTAATATTTATTATATATTTTACCAAAAACATTTATTATGAAAAAAATATATTAATTTATTAATATATTTTAAAAAATAATTAATATAATACAATATAATAAGAATTTTAAGAAAATCATTTGTTTAATAAGGAAATTAATTATAATAAAATGAAAATTAATTAATATAAGTTAAACAAATGATATATTACTAATAATAATAATAAATATAAAAATTTAATATATTATATATAAAAATATAAATTCAATTGGTAAAACTCGAAAAAGGCTTTGAAATTTTATTTTCAAATAATTATAAAGAATTAAAATATAAAGAAATCAAAAAGAAATTAAAAAGGTTTTACCTATTATAAAAAATTATTAATAATTTTATTATTTTAAATATATAAATTAAAATATATTCATATATTATACGGTTAAATTGTAAAATCTTATAGAGACTCTATATTATATTAAATATATTTAATATATTTAAAATATTTTGTACATATAAATTAAAATCTTATAAAATTGCGAATAACGAAAATTAGGAATATATTTACAATATTAAAAAATTTATACGCCAATTAAGTAATTCAAAATTTTTCTAAAAAATAAGATTATATGATTAAGTTCGCTATTATTTTATATACAAATTAGGATATAATATTAGGGTTATTGTAAATATGCTATTATAAAATTTGAATTAAAAAAGGAATTAATTCAATATATTTCGCCTTATATTTTATTAATAAATAAAAACACAATTGATATTTTAATATTGGATTGAAAATGGTAATAAATGCATATATAAAAATACGAAAAGATTCTTATTATTTAAATATTTAAAATATTCAAAAGGTTTATATTAAAAAATATTACATATTATTATCAGTATTAAAGCAAAATTAATATAATTATGTAACGATTTAAGATATTGAATTAATATATTGTTATAATATTACCGTTTTACAACTCTTTTAAAAAAAACTTAATATAAAAATTTAAAAATATAATAAATAAAGTTATAAAATAATTTTTTAAAAAAGAATTTGGAAGGAATTTTGCCTTATTTATAATTTTAACGTAGATTAAATACGCGTTTTTATATAATATATAAAAGTTGAATTATAAATAAAAATAAATTCGATTTGCGAAATTAATATTAGAATATCTAATATCTTTTATATTAAACAATGGAAAAATATGATTTATAATTAAATATCCATAATTAAATAACATTATTATGAAAAGTTTAATATTGTTAACTTTAATTATAAAAAATACAAAACCAATGTTGCGGAATTGAATAATTTATAATATTTAATTATAAAAATAAATATAACGTTATTAAAATTATAAAACAATACAAATAAGAATAAAGTTTAAAACAAAATGCGAATTATTTAAAGAGTTAATTGTATTAATATAATTTACTAAAATATTAGTAACTTCTTAAAAGATAATCAATTATTTATTACGAAAATATTTCGATAACCTTGGTATATATTATTTAAATAATATTTTGATTTGTTTCGCAAAGGAGAAAGAATTATATAAATTATATTTGAAAAGGTTTTTAATTTTTATAAAATGTAAAACAATTTGTTGATAGAGAACAAAAGTGATTTTATTTATAAAAACTAAAATATTTAAGATATATTATTACTTTAAAATATATTAAAAACAATTTTAAAAAGCTTAATATTATTATAAAATAATAAACGTTAATTACGGTAAAAAATATATGAGCATTTTTCGGTTAAGTTAATTATTAAAAAATGTTCATTTGAAAATTTAATAAAATAATTATACCTTTAATTAATTCTACGAAAACAAAGGATTCAAATAAATATTTAAAATAAAGAAAATATTTCGGACTTTAAGGATATAATTATTAACGAATCAATATTAATTTTATATAATTTAATAAGTTTTGTTTAATTTGAAACCGATATTTCGGATTATATATTAAACGTAAATTGTTAAAATAAATTGGATTTTATTATTTTTTATTTAAATTACATAAGTCCGAATTTAATTACAGTATTATCGATAAAGGATTTATAGTAATTATTATAAATTTTAAAATATTTAAGTATTTTTTTAAATAAGATTTATATTAAATTAAATATTATACAAATTATTAAAATGTTGTCAATTTCATTACGACCAAAAATTTATATAACGATAAATAAAACATATAAAAAAATTAAAGAATTTTGATGTTCTTATTATTTATAAAAGGAACTTGAACAATAGTAAAATTAATATTTTAAGTAAGCGATTAAAGTTGTATTAAAAATTAATTAAAATTAATTTTGTAATTTTTAAAATTATTCTAAAAACTATTTACGTTTACGGTACATTACAATGCTTCGAAAAATATTTTTTGATATATAGCAAATATTTTATTAATATAATGATGATTTTCCAAAAAATTAAAAAAAAACATAAGTTTTAAAAAGGTTAGAAAATATCAATACGAAAAATATATAAATATTAATTATATTAATATTTAGGAAATTATAAGATCTTAAAAATGTTTTAACGTATATATTTTTTTAAATAAAATTAACGACATAAAAAATAATTTAATGATATATTATTTATATTAAAATAAACATTTAACAAAATAAATTATACGAAAAAATTATAATTATTATTAAACTATAAAGTTATTATATTATTTAATTATATTCGACTTTATTATTAACCTTCTTATACAAAATAATTTAATAATAAAAATATATTACGATAATATTTTCGTAATTCTTAATCGATTTACAATATCTTCTTATTTTTAATTATATTATAAAATTATCAAGATTAGAAAAATTATATATATATTTTTTAAAGTGTTACTCCTAATATATACGGATTATTAATAAAAATTATTTGAAAGGATCAATATTTGTATTAAAATTTTAATAAAATCTTATAATATAAGACGGTTTAAATTATAAATTATTAAATATTTATATATTATGAATAAATAAATAAAAAAGGAAAACCAGTAAATACAACTTTCAAAATTTATTAATAATATGATATCAATTATAAATAAATAATTAAATTAAAAGGTTATTTATTACATTATTAACTTATAATACAAGATATTATTAAAATATCAAAATGATATTCGTAAATATTAACTTTAATTTGATTTCGAAAATCGATAAAAAAAAAATACGAAATAACTGATTAATTAACGACAAAATAATTTTTGCGTTAAAATAATTAAAACCACTTTACCAAAAACTAAAAACGGAATTACAATATATACGAAACCAAATAAATAAATATTATAATAAAGACCGGTTAAAAATTAAAAATTGAAAAAGAGAAAATAGTTTACCTTATTATTAAAGATATTTAAATAAAAGAAATTAATACAAAATTCGATTTTAAATATATCGAATTCTATAAATTTTTTAAAAAAATTTAAAAAGTAACTATGAATTAAAACTCTAATTGAAAATTAAATTGTATTTAATTGATTATATTTTTTTTTACTTAAAGCAAAGCATTATTACTTAATAAATTATGGCCTTACAAAATAATCGTAATAAAAAAATAATTAAGCTATATAAATTAAATTACGTAATAACTTAATAAAATTTATTATAAAGTTTATAAAGCCAAATTCGACAAAATTAAAAAAACCAAATATAATATACTTATTATTTTTATAATTTAAATAATATTTTTTGTAACAAACTGCTTATTAATACTAATTATTTATAATATAATCTTTGCATCTTTAATATTAAAAATACAATTAAGTTATTTTATTTTTACGAGGATTTTTAATATTCTTATTAATATAAATCTATATAATGAAATATTTACTAATGAATTAAATTATTTAATATAACGGGTAAAACATTTAGTAAATTATTAAACCTTAGTTAGACGGGTTTATATTATTAGAAATATTTTAAATAATAACATTATATTATAAGCTAAAGTTGTTTAAAATATAAAGATAATATATATATATATATAAAGTTTTAGTCTTACCATTTATTTATATTTATTTATACTTAATTAGGTTTATTTAATAAATATTTATTATATATTTATTACGTAATTAAAAAATATAATCCGTATTATTTTTGTTAATCGTTTCTTAAGGCCGGAATATGTTAAATCGTAATATAAATTTGTTTTGCCACATTTTACCTTCAAAACTTTATTTTTTCCTTGTTCATATTAGCAGTCTTTTACGATATTAAATTCCGTCATTAAAAGTTGTTATTAGTTTTTTTTTTATCATTTATTGGTAAAACTTATTTTTTGTTTTTAGCTATTCTAATTTTAAGGTTATACTGTATTTTCTATATATTTTAAGGGTGAAAAATACGAAATAATGGATAACGTTTTAAAATTTAAAGTTTACGTTAAATATAAATAATTTTATAATAAGACCGGCGTTTTTTAAAGAAAAGTATTTATACCGAAAATTAACGTTTCAAATAAAAAAGAATTCTAGTAAAAAAAGAATTTTATAAAATTAGAAAAACGTTATTATTAAAAAATAAATAAAGTTATTACGCGTTAAATCCGTTTTCAGAAATATTTTTTTTCTCTTAAAAAAATAAAAATAATATAACAAAAATTATAATCATTCGAAGAATTAAGAAATTAAAAACGTTAAAAATAGATTGTTATTAAAATTTCCATAATTATATTAATTTCTTTGGCTTGTTCAGTAAATTAATTTAATACTGGCGATATATATTAATCCCATAAAAATATTAATTAAATCGTAATTATGTTTAGTAACTTCTTTATTATTAATAAAAATATTTTTCAGAAATATTAAGCGTTAATAAAGCTTTTAACAAATTCTCAAATATTTTGGAAATTCGGATACTGTTTTTTGTTTAATTAGATATTAAATAAATATGTTTTGTTTTCGTATATCGAAAAAAGTTTTTTTTATATATTTATTTATCTTTTACATTTATATGATTTGATATTACATATACCTTAATTATATTTGTTATAAATTTAATAAGAAAATATAAAAACTTAAATAAAATATAACTTTTAATAAAGATTTTAATGAATAATTATTTAGTAAAATTTTCTTCATAATGTTATATAAACCGATATATGTAAAATCGAGAGTTTTTCATTAAATAATCGTATTTAAATATTTTTAATAATAAAACAAATTAAAAATCAATTTTTTAACTTCTTTTAAGTATAATATTTACTTCTTTAATTTTATACCAGTTTTAAGTCTATTCTGAAACTTTAATATAATTATTATATTTACTTTACTATAAAAAATATTTAAATATTAATTAAATTATTATTACGTATTTCTTTGTAAATTTTTAAAATCAATTTAAAATTTTCGTCTATGAAAAATATGTTAAAGTTTTGGTTATAATGAATATTATAAATTAATTAAATAGTCAGTAGTTTGTTAATTTAGTTTTTTTGTTCGTAATTATTGGAATATTAAAAATACATTTTTCCGGTTTAATTTATTTCTTTTGTGTAAATATTTGTTAAAAATTTATATACGTTAAATACTTTATAATTTAAACGAGTTATATTATAAAACCATTGTAAAATTTAAATACAAATATTATTTTTATATTTAAAACATTTTTTGTTAATATTCCGTATATATTAAAAATATATTTAAAAAATATATGCTATTTATTTGGTATGGGTATTTTCGTAATATAATAAAATCTACAAAAACTTTACAAATCGATTAATAATTACGAAAATATTATTATCACATATCTTTATAATTAAATATTGTAATATTAAAAATTTAATAATAAAATTTAATATAATTAAATATTGAAACTATTTTGCTATTAATAATAGCTATAACGTTTTTTATAATTTATATCGTCGAGGTTGTGCTTTAACGTAAATATCATATTATTATATATTGTTATTTTATAATTAATTTATTTTTAAGACAAAAGTATATGGGTTGAAATGTTTTTTGAAGTTTTATAAATCCTTAGATATCCGTATAACTGATATTCATATATATTTCGTATTAAAGGTTTTACGTATTTGTCTAGAAATTATATTTTATTTATTTTTTCATTTTATAAAATATTATCGTCATATTATTAAATTTTCTGGTGCATTTTAAAAGGTATTACTTCAATTATCGCATTTTGGCGCAAAAATAAATATTTTATTATAATAATATTAAAAATTATATAACTAAATTTAAATTAATTGTTTTCGAAATTTAGTTCCTTATTTAAACTATTTATTTTATTATTTTTTTAAATATTTCTCATAAATAATAATAACTTTAAATTTTATTAATTTGTTTACGTAACGAAAGTATCGTCCGGTAAATTTTTCAATTATAAAAAATTATATAAAATTTTAATAATTTATATAAACCTTAATTTAAAATATATTCGCGTTTAAAAATTCCCTACAATTTCGAAATACCATAGTAAAAATTACAAATTCTTTTTTTAAAATATCGTAATTAAATTTAGCTTTTATAATTTGTAAGAAAGAAATATAATAAGTTATTAATATCCTTAATTATTTCGTTATTTCCCTATTATATTTATAATAAAATATATCTGTTTTTAATAGAACGAAACGGTTTAAATTATACATAATTAATATTAATTCGTTAATAATTGTATTTTTAATATCTTAAAATATTTCTCCGGTTTCGAACATTTATTTAACTTTTTTTACCACGTTTATTAACAATATAAATAATTTATTAAATTTTCGAATAAACCTGTTGTCATAATTAACGAATCCAAAAGAATACTTATATAATTCTAATTATAATAGCGTTTATTATTTTATAATTATAATAATTTCTTTAAACTTTATATTAATATATTTTATAATAACATCATATTTTAAATAGTTCACTTTTTATTTGTGCGATTAATTCTTTTATATTAATCAATAATCATATGTTTTATAAAAATTAAGAAATTTTATAAACGTATTTTATATTTATTTTTGTTATTTTTTAAAATAATAAAAATCTCGTTAAAATACAAACGACGAAAACATTAAGATATTTCCGTAATATATAATTTATTATTTGTTAAACAGTTATTAATATTGTTGTAAACTTTAGAAATATAATTAAATATTTAAATAATTTGTATTGTACTTTCAAAATTATTTTTTATTTGTATCTTTGTTTATTTTTAATAAAATTATATTTATTTTTAAAATTAAATATTATAAATTATTTAATTTTATAAAATCCATTTTTTATTTTTGTAATTACAAATAATAATATGTAATCTTTAATTCGAACATCGTTTAATTATTAAAAACTTATTACAAATCGTAATTTTTTAATTTTTTAAATACGAAAAATATAAGATATTTTATTAGTAATTTCGAAAATCGAATTTATCCTGTTTATAACCAATTTTCTAAATGTTTTTTTAAAAATACGTAATTTATTGTTTTAAAATTATAAATAAGGTAAAGGTTTATCGAAAATATTTTTTTAAAAATTATTTCACAATTTTGTCCGTTATATTCTAATAACTGTATATCGGACTTTCTTTAAATAAGGTTATTTACATTTATAATATTATAATAATATATTGATTATAGTTTTTTAAATTTTGAAAATTATTATTTTAAATCGTTACTTAGTTATTTTAAGTTAACTCTAATAAGAATAATAATACGTCGTATTTTCTTTTAATATCTGTTTTTTTTATATATTATCCCTTTAAATACGAATATTTTTAGCATATCTTTATATTTATATTTATTATTATTTTCGATCGAATATTAAAATCTTAATTTTCTTTTTTTATCCGTTAATAAAATATAAAGCAAATTTTATCTAGCTAATTCTTTTCTTTATTAAAATTTCGTATTAACGTATCCATAATAATCTCAAAATTATATTATAATTCTTAAATACAATAATATCGAAATAAATTATTTTATATTATTCTTAAATAAAATTCTTAAAATAATTAATTTTATGCATAATTATTCCTTTAGTATAAGCGGATTTTTAATTTTCGATATTGATTATTATATAAAATTGTAATTTATATTTTTGTAATAATTTAAATTTATTAAATATATTTAATATAATATAATTCCGGTTCAAAACTCCGTAATTCATTATTACGATATATTAACCGTTATAATTGGTTTATTTAAAATAGTAAAATTATTAATTATTATTATAATTACGTATAAACCTTTTTATAAAATTCTTTTTAATTTCTCTAGGTTTTGTTATTTTACAGTTTTTAAATAAATAATTATTTTGTTTAATCTTTATTCGAATTTATTAAACTTAATTTATATTTTTGTCTTTAACGTATTATGCTACTATATTTATCGTTATTACCGGCATATTATTCCTTTAAATCATATTAACTATATTTAATTTTATTATATTTGTTTTTCTTATCGTATAAGTCTTCTTTTATATATGCGATTATATTCTATTATACGTTATTTTAATTATCGTTCTAAATCTTTTTATAAATTAACGTATTTATTCTTTAATAACCTTTTTTTTACAAAAGCGTATGGTAAATATTAATTGAAAATATAAATTCATTATAATTGGTTGCAATATTTCTTTATTAAATATTAAATTAATTCCTTTTTCCATTCGTAATTACATTATTAATAATAACAAAACAAGCTTTTTTACGGGCATTGTTTCTTTTGGTCTAACTTCTTATTTTGGCTAATTACTAAACATTTCTTGAGGTTATAAATCGACAATATCGATATTATTACTTATTATTTTTATTATTTCCGGTTCAGTTTAAAAAATTATATTTTTTATACTATATACGGGTAATTCGTCCGTAAATATATTATTTTTATTTTTTGTGATCGGGATATTTTTGTTATCGATAGTATATAGCATATATTTTGCCGTATTATTTCAAGGTTCCGATATAAATTATGTTTATTTAATCTTCATATTTATGTAATTATTGTTATAAAGTTTTTTTTATGTTCGTAATATTAATTAAATTAACTTTTTGGTTCTTTTTATTTTGTATTAAATCTTTCATTATAAGATATTTAATATACATTTAAGTTAAATTATATTAATAAATTTAATACTATTTTTAAAAGTTTTTAAATTATCCTTTAAATATTAATCTTTAATCCTTGTAACGGGATTTTTTAAATACCTTATATTACGTTATTTTATGTTTTATTTTATTGCAATAATAACATTTAATTTAGCTTTAATATTTTATAAATAGTTCTATATTCTATAAATTTTGGTTTTATACTGATAAAAATGTTAGTATTTCGAGAGATACTGGTATTAATTATATAATAAAATTTATTATTATTTTTTCTTTAATATTTTTAATACGTTATATGTATTACTAATCGTTAATTCTAATTATTTTATCGATATAATGCAATAATTAATTAGGCCAATTATATTTAAGAAATTCTTTTTATAATTTTTAAAGCCGTCGAAAAACTGAATTATTAATATTTTTGAATTTTAATTTAATTAAGCTATTAAGTAAATTAACTTATTGCCCTAATTAAATATGGATCGCTTTTATTATAATTATTAAATTTATATTTCGGCTTTATTTTTTTGTTTATTATTTCGAAAAGTTTTATTAATATTTATTTAATGTATTTGTAATCGTTATAAATTCGCATTGTTTTTAAGGTTCGTTTTTCGACCGGTAAAATAATACATTTTTTGTAACGAATTTAAATTAAATGGCGGTATTATCGACAAATCGTCCGATTATTAATTTAATTCGTATAAAAACGTAATAAATCGAATAAAAAAGTAACTAAAATATGTTTAATATTAAGTTAAAAATAATTATAACTTAATTAAGGTTTCGTTAAACAATTTCCGTTTAAAAAGTGTAAAAACCTTTTTTAATTCCTTGATAAAATTTAGTTAAATAATCTGATTTATTCAAAAAGGTTTCTCGCTTTCGAAAGCTTTTTTTTTCTTAACCTTTTCATAAGTAGCTTAAAGGAACTTCGTAATGTTATTATTTTTTTTAAAACTAAAAAATACGTTCGTTTATAATACGTAGATATCGAAAATCTTTTTTGCAAAAAAGACGAAACTTTTTCTTTCTTTTACGGATTTTATTTTAATATCCGAGTAATTAAGGACCTGGTAAAGAAGGTATTCGGGCTGCTTGCTAATAAATATAATATCGGCGATATTTCTTAAAGTTTAATAATATTATTAAATAAAAATTTATAACGTATAACGGTTAAACGGTTTAATTAATTATTTAATCTTTATTGCATAGATTTAGATTAATAAAAATATCGTAAAAATCTAAATAATAAATATAATAACCGTATTCTGTTTTATAATAATAAAAACTTTTTAAATGATGATATTATATTATAAGTTAAAATTACTGAAATTATTAATATTATAAGCATTTATATATTAAATTTTGATATTATTGCTTATTTTTGCTTAATTATATTTAGCGAATTTTTGTTAAGCAGTTGTTTAATGCTGATTAATCGTGTTCAGCAGATTTTTGCTAAGTACCCATTACCTAACCCGAGAGGTGGTCAGTATTATTCTCGTTAACCGTTTCCTGAAACCGGAGCCCCTCAGATCGTACCACCTAACCGTCACATAACCGCGGACACGATCAAAGTATATACGGCATAAAACAATATGAAAATAAGAAACGAAACCAATTACGAAATAAAACAAATACTTGACATAAAAAGGAAAAATGGACTTATTTAATACCTGACCAAATAGAAAAAGCACTTCGACTCCGAAAACATCTAAAAACCCTCAAAAAACCTTATAAATGTCCGACGTTTATTGGAGAACTTTCACCAGTAATAACGGGCGCGTTCTAATTAACAGTTAATTAATTTAAGGTATTAACCCCAAATTAATTAGCCGAACCTATAACTTATGTTAACATAATTAACGTGTCATAACCCAACGAGCCACGGCCTCCAGAAACGGTCTGACATAATCCAACCACAAGTGCGCGGTGGGGCAGGTTACGTAATAGATTACCAATTCACTGGTGGTAAGCCAGTAAGCCGGATCACCAGTTTACGGGTGGTAATCCAGCTAATAGGAATAAGATATATAAGTTTATTAATTCCATAATTTAAATACCTTTAGCTTGCAATAAAACATTTATAAATATTAATCGTTTATAATAATAAGGTATTAAAAAATATAATACGATTATTATATTTATTACTGAAATTCCTACGATATTCTTATTAATATAAACCCGTCGACTTAAGGTTTAATAATTAGTTAAACCGTTTAGCCGTTATACGTTATAAGCTTTTATTCAGTAATACCGTTAGATTTTAAGCAATATTTAATATTGTTAAAAAATTAACTAACGCTTAGGAAATCTTTATTTAATAGCTTTAGGCTCGAATTCGAAAGCTAAAAAAAAAAGTTCGACAACTCAAAGTTACGCTATTTACCCAAACTTTTTTCGCTTGCATAAAGCTAAAAAAACCAGAACCTTATAATAAAAAAAGTAACTTTTAAACCTTTTTAATTTAGGTACGAATTTACTTTCGCTTTTTAAACCTTAACGATTTAACGGATATAATTCTAATAATAAGAATATACCTAACGGGAAATACGGTTAATTAATTTAAGCCTATTATAAGGAATTTTTTAAAAATAAAAAAGGTAAATAAAAAGGATTTTATTAATAAAAACTTTTTACTTTACGCCAATTTCGAAAATAAAATGCGCGATAATTTCGGTAATCCGGATAAAAAACGATTTACGGCTTAATAATTTTTGTAATTCCGATAAAAGAAATTTACGTTCAAATATATCGTAATCTTTAAAAATCTTACGGTTAAAATAAAATAGGAAAATAATAAGGCCGATGCTCTTATCGACATATTTTATAAAGGGTTATAAAATAATATAAAAAATAAAATTATTCGGATTAAGTTATTAATTACTTTAAACCGGTATATTATAAAGGTAATCAAAATTAATATATGGACAATTTGAAAAACGATAAGAAAAAAAAGAATAATATTTTTTATGTTTGGGATATTACAAATTTAACTAGGGGAAAATACGAAACGCACCTTTTATTTCTTACGGAACGGTGCCAAAACCTATGAAATTCGGCGTTACCCATAAATAAGACTGGAGCCAGATTAAATACTTTAATTAAGGCAAAATAGGACATAAGACTTATAAATATAAAAAGCCCAAAAGGTTACGATAAAATAATTAGTCCCCTATGCCGGAGAAATAATTTAAAAATAATTAAGAAAACGATATCAAATTTATTAACATAATTTAAGCTAAATACGTATTAAGTTTACAATAAAAGGTTTATCCGAAATTATTACGATAAAAAATTTGACGAAAAATAGAAAAAGCCAAATAATTAACTTAATAAATATCATAAATATAATAAGAAATATTATAAAGATAATTATGCAAATATTATAACTGGATAGAACAAATTTGTCCAGAAATCTTTAATTAATACGGCAAAATATACGTTATATATTGTTAACGACGAGGATAACATAATTACGAAAAATGGAAATAGCATATTTATAAACGAATTACTCGTATATATTACGAAGGATTCGATTTTCTAAACCTTACCGGAAATAATAAAAACGATAAGCAATAATATCGATATTTTTAAACCATAGTCCAAGGAAATATTTAGCAATGAACCGAAACAAAAAGCTACCCCGAAAAAAAATAATACTTATAAGAAAACCTTTTTTATTCTTATAAATAATATAATTATTAAATAGAAAAAAAATTAATTTGACGTACGGTAAAAAAATATTATCAAAAAGTTAGTACGGAGTTTTATTTTTAATTAATATTTATTATAAATCCCTAAAAAAAGTTATTAAAAAATACGTTAATTTCTAAGAAAACTTTGGAACGATAATTAAAATAACATATAATAAGATATAGTTGTAAATATAGGAAAATAATTTATTCGATAAAGAAAAGAATTATAAAAGAATTAAGAATAATTAATACGACTTAAAAAACCAGTATGCCGGTAATAATAATAAATATAACGGTTTAAAGGGTTAAACAAAAAACGTAAATAAAATTTAACAAATTCAAATAGGAATTAAAAGAAAAAGGTTATTTATAAAAAAGCCGCAAAATAACGAAATCTAGAGAAATTAAAGGCAATTCCCGAAAAAGGCTTTAAACGTAACGAGAAGAAATATTAATAACTTTATTACTTTAAAAATACGAATCGCAACGTATTGGTATATCGTAATAATGGATTATGGAATTCTAAGCGGAAATTATATTATATCAAATATGGTTAATAAATTTAAACTGTTATAAAAATATAAGTTAGAACCTTATATAATAACGAATACTAAAAATTAAGAATTTGCTTACGATAATAGAAAAATTATATATAAAATTAATTATTTCAAGATTTTTATTAAAAGATAATACCAGACGGTTAATTTCGATATCGTTCTATTTAGGAATTACGATATAATTTTAAGATTTTTATAAATATGTTAATACGGAATTTTAATTAATGGCGGAATTAATTAGGTAAAACTTGTTTTATTTCTTATTAATAAACGAAAAAGAAAATTAAAATCTTAATATTAGATTAAAAATAATAACGAATATAAGCATAAGGATATAATAAAAACCTTATTAACTAAAGGAATAAAATATAAAAAAAACGGGCATAAAAAATATATGACATATTGTTATTATTATGAAAACGAAATTAAATCAATTAAATAATGATTTAGAATAATAAGAATAATAAATTAAAAAATTAAACGATTTAATTAATATATTATTATAATATTATAAATACGAATAATTTTTTAAAAGAAAATTTGATAAGAAATTATTAACATATAACGAACGGGATTATGAAATAATTTTTAAAACGAAAATATTTAATAAAGTTTTACCTTATTTATAATTTTAATAACAATAAGTTCAGTATTTTTAAAAAATATCTGGAAAATGGGTTACAAAGAAATGGATTTAATTTTCGAAATTTTTAATAAAATATCTAATATTTTTCGTACTTAAAAAAATCGGAAATTTACGATTTGTAATTAACTATCGGCAATTAAACGATATTATTATTAAAAATCGAATATTAGTATTTTTAATTACAAAAATAAAAAACCGATTTTACGAAACCAAAAAATTTATAATATTTGATTTTAAAAACGGATATAACTTTATTAAAATAAAAAAAGAATAAGAATAAAAAATAGCCTTTAAAACGAAATCTAGATTATTTAACTATTTGGTTATATTAATAAGATTTACGAACGTATTAATAACCTTTTAACGAATAATAAATTATATTTTACGAAAATATTTCGATATTTTTGTTATTTGATATTTCGACAATATTCTTATCTTTTAAAAAACGGAAAAAACATATATAAAATACGTTGATAAAATTTTCTAAGTTTGATAAAACGTAAGGTTATTTATTAATGTAAAAAAAGAATTAATGCCATATATTGAAAATAAAGTATTTGGAATATATTATTATCTTAAGACGTATTAACATGGATCTTAAGAAAATTACTATAATTATGAAATAGGAAACGTTAACGATAATTAAAAAATATAGGTATTCCTTAGATTTGCTAATTATTATAGGAAATTTATTTAATATTTTAGTAAAATAATTATACTTTTAATGAATTTTATTAAAAAAAGGAATTTAAATAAACGTTAAATATAGAAAAGGTATTTTAAGATATTAAGAATATAATTATTAATAAGCTAATGTTAATTATGTACGCTTTAAAGCGTTTCGTTAAATTAAAAATTAATATTTCGGATTTTGCATTAAACATAATAATCAAATAACGAAATAATTAAAGCAAATTATATCTTATTGTATTTTTTTCGCATAAATTAAAAGGAATTTATGGTTATTATTAGGGCATTTTAGGAATTTCGGTATTTTCTAAAAGGAAATTTATATTACATTAAGGTTTATATGGATTATTAATATTTTATCCGATTTGTTACGATTGACAAAATTATATGACGATAATTAAAATATGTAAAAAAATTGGCGAACTTCGATTTCGTTATATTTTATAAAAAAATTAAAAAATAGTAAAACAAATATTTTAAGTATGTAATTAAATGTCGAAAAAGTTTAATTAAAATTAATTATATAATTTTCGATATTATCATAAAAAGATATTTACGCTTACGATATATTTCCACGATTCGGGTAATACCTTTCGATATATATTAAGGGATTTAGCATTATAAGGATAATTTCCCAAAAAACTAAAAAATAAATAAGATATAAATTTTAAAAAAATATTAGGAAAATTTAGTACAAAAAATATACGAATATTAATTATATAAAGATCTCGTGTTTCATAAATTCTTAAAATAATTTTAACATATATATTCCTTTTTTAAAATACAATTAACGATATAAAAAATTATACGGCAATACGTTATTTACGTTAAAATAAAGATTCGACGATATAAACTATACGGAAAATTACATTTATTATTAAGCGTAAAACAATTATAATATTTAGTTATATTCGATTTTATTACCAAACTTCTTATATTAGAAAATCCAATTACAAAAATATATTACGATAGTATTTTCGGAATCGTCGACCGATTTATCAAATTTTCTTATTTTTTATTATATTATAAATACATAAACGCCGAACAGATAATATATATTTTTTTAAAAATATTTTTAATATATACGAATTATTAATAAAAATTATATTAAACAAAAAATTAATTTTCGTATTTAACTTTTAACAAAGTCTTATAATACAAATCGGCCTAAATTATAAATTATTTAATATATTTAAACCTTAAATAGATAAATAAACGGAACGAATAAATTAATTTTTAAAAACTTATTTACGCTATTATATTAATTATAAATAAAATATTTAAATTAAAAATGTATTAATTACATAAATAATTTATAATATTAATTATTACAAAAACATTAAAATAAAATTTATAAATATCAATTTTGGTTTACTTTTAAAAATTTATAAAAAAATACCTAACGATAATCGAATTTATATTAAAATAATTTTTACGTTAAAAGAATTATAATAGTTATACCAAAAAAATAAAAATAAAACTAAAATTCGTACGGAATTAAATAAGTAAGTATTATTGCTAGAAAAAGTTAAAAAAATTAATTTTCGAAAAAGGGAAAATAATTTTCTTTATGATCAAAAATATTTAAATATAATAATTTAGCAAAAAATTTGATTTTAAGTATATCGGTCCATATAAAATTGCTTAGAAAATCTTAAAAAATAATTAGAAATTGAAACTTTTACCAAAAGTTAAATTCCATCTAATTTTTCATATTTTCTTATTTGAATTAGCAGTAAATATAATTAAAGTATATATGGTAGAAAATAACGTAAAAATAAAAAACAAATAAATATACGAAATAAAGAAAATTTTTAATATGTAAAAATAAAACGGATTTACCTAATATCTAATTAAGTGAAAAGAATATCCAGATTCCGAAAATACCTAGGAATTTGCCAAATATTTTATTAGCGCCTAACGTTTATTAAAGAATTTTTATTAATAATAGCGGAATTACCAAAAATAATAATATTTCAATCCATAAAATCCAGGGAAAAAAGCCCCTGGTTTACCGCATTCCAATTAATAACGTCCACTTTTTTTAAGGCTTAAAACTTAATTACGGATTTTGATTTTAATTGTATAAAATCGTTAAAATTATCCAAAGATTAAAAAATACGATTAATAAGTTTCGTACCTTAAGATTAATAATACTGGCGTTAACGACGTATATGAAAAAGGCGCGCAGAAGTTTCCGGATAAAGGTTTTTCGGCCGCTAATTTTTTTTAACCTTTTCGATTTGGCGATATAACGATTAATTATAAAAATAAGGACTTTTATCCCGTTATACGAATAACCTTAACGAATATATTCCTTGTAATAAAAAACCCTATTTATCATTTAGCAAATGAACTGCCGGAGGAATAAAAAAAAATAAGATATTATGTTAAAATTTTCGAATTTAATTAAATTAGCTAAAGCAAATCGTTATTTAGATTTGCGGAAATTACGCTTAAATATACCGGAAGATATATTAAACGAATATAAAAATTTACCGAAAAAAAAATCTTAAGGGCAAGATTTATGGAAAAGAAAATCGTATTATAACTTAATAAGCCACGGCCTCCAGAAACAATCTGACATAATCTAACCATAAATACGCGATAAGGCAGGTTACGTAATGGATTACCAACTTACTGGTAGTAAGCCAGTAAGCCGGATTGTCATAACCTAACGAGCCACGGCCTCCAGAAACGGTCTGACATAATCCAACCACAAGTGCGCGGTAGGGCAGGTCACGTAATAGATCACTAACTTACTGGTGGTAAGCCAGTGAGCCGGATTACTAACTTATTAATAATAAGCCAGTAAGCCGGATTACTAATTTATGGGTAATAATCCAGCTAATAAAAATAAAATATATATATTTATTAATTTTATAATTGAAATAATTTTAATTTATAATATATTACTTATTAATATTAATTATTTATAATATAATATTATTATTTAATATATTTTTGGTATTATGAAACATAATACGTTATTATATTTATTATTTAAATTTTTATAATATTTTTGTTAATATAAACCCGTTAACTTAAAGATTAATAATTAATTAATCTTTATAATTCGTTATATATTACAAATATTTATTTAATAATATTATTAGATTTCAAGCAATATTTAATATTGTTAAAATATCGATTAATATTTAAAAAACCTTTATTTCATAGCTTTAAGCTCGAATTCGGGAACTGGAAAGAGAAATTCGACAAATTAAGGTTACGTTATTTACTTAACTGTTTTTCGCCCGGATAAAGCCAAAAAAAAATCGGAACCTTATAATAAAAAGGGTAAGTTTTAAACCTTTTTAATTTGGGTACAAATTTATTTTTATTTCTTAGATTTTAACAATTTAGCGGATATGGTTTAAATAATAGGAATCTGTTTAATAGGAAATGCAGTTAATTAATTTACGCTTATTTTAAGAAAATTTTTAAAAATAAAAAATATAAATAATGAAAATTTTATTAATAAAATTCTTTTACATTATATTAATTTTGAAAATAAAATACGTAATCATATCGGTAATCCGGATAAAAAACGATTTATAGCTTAATAAATTTTATAATTCCGATAAAAAAATCTGCATTTAAATATACCGTAACTTTTAAAAGTTTTGCAATTAAAATAAAATAAGAAAAAAACGAAATTAATATTTTTATTAATATATTTTACAAAACGTTAAAGGATAATATAAAAAACAAAATTATTTAAATTAAATAGTTAATTACCCTGGACCGGTATATTACAAAACTAATTAAGATTAACAATTAATTATTTAAAAATAATAAAAAACAAAAAGATAATATATTTTACGTTCGGGATATAATAAGTTTAATTAAGGGAAAAAACGAGATGCAACTTTTACTTTTTACAGAACGGCGTTAGGACCTATGGAATTCGGCATTACCCATAAATAAAAATAAAGCTAAATTAAATATGTTAATTGCGGCCAAATAGGACATAAGGTTTATAAATATAAGAAATCCAAAAGTTACGACAAAATAATTAAATTTTTATACCGGAAAAATAATCCAGGAATAATTAAAAAAACGATAATAAAGCCATTAATATAATTTAAACCAAATATTTAGCAGGCCCATAATAAAAAATCTACTAAGAATTATTATAACAAAAAATCCGACGAAAAATGTAAAAAGTTAAAAAATTAATTTAATAAGTATCGCAAATATAATAAGAAATATTATAAGGATAATTACGTAAATACTAAAATTAAATAAAAAAGGTTTATCCCGGAACCCTTAATTAATACGGCAAAATATACGTTATATACTGTCAACGACGAGAATATCCCTATTACGAAAAATAAAAGCAATATATCCATAAATAAATTACCCGTATATATTATAAGGGATTCGATTTTCTAAATCGTGCCGGAAATAATAAGGACAATAAATAATAATATCGACATTTTCGAATTATAATCCTAAAAAATATTTAATAAATAGCCAAAAAAAAAGCTGGCTTAAAAAAAAGTAATATCCGTAGGAAAATCCTTTTTGTTATTATGGATAATATAATTATTAAACGGAAAAGGAATTAATCCAGCGTACGGTAAGAAAGTATTATTAAAAAGTTATTACGTATTTTTATTTTTAGTTCATATTTATTACGGATCCTTAGAAAAAAAGGTTATTAAAGAAAAAATACGTTAATTTACAAAAAATCTTTGGAATAATAATTAGGACGACATATAATAAGATATAATTATAAATATAAAAAAATAATTTATTCGATAAGAAAAACATTGCAAAAAAACCAGGAGTAGTTAATATAATTCGAAAAAATAATACGTCAGCAATAATAACATATATAGCAACTTAACGCGTTAAACGAAGAAATATAAATAAGGTTTAATAAATTCGATCAGAAGTTAAAAAAAAAATTACTTATAAAAAAGCTATAAAATAACAAAATTTAAAAAAGTTAAAAAGAATTCCTAAAAAAGGTTTTAAACGCGACAATAAAAAACGTTAACGACTTTATTATTTTGGACATACAAATCGGAACGTATTAATATATTGTAATAGTGGATTACGAAGTTTTGTGCGGGAATTATATTGTACCAGATATAATTAATAAGTTTAAATTAATATAAAAATATAAGTTAAAACTTTATATAACGACAAACACCGAAAGTTAGGAATTCGTTTACAATAACCAAAATTTTATATACGAAATTAATTACTTTGAAATTTTTATTAAAAAACAATATTAAACGGTTAATTTCAATATTGTTTTATTCGAAAATTATGATATAATTTTAAAATTATTATAAATATGTTAATATTAAATTTTGATTAACAAAAAAACTGGTTAAATAAAATTCGTTTTATTCCTTATTAATAAATACAAAAAAAGAAATTAAAATCTTAATATTCGATCGATAATAGCGACGAATATAAATATAAGGACATAATAAATACCTTATTACCTAAAAAAATAAAATAAAAAACGGATAATAAAAAAACAATATAACGTATCGTTATTATTATTAAAGCAAAATTAAAACCATTAAATAATAATTTAAAATAATAAAAACAATAGCTCAAAAAATTAAAAAAAAATTGATTACTATGTTATTATAATATTATAAATATAAATAACTTTTCAAAAGAAAACTTAATATAAAGTTATCAGAATATAGCAAATAAAATTACGAAATAATTTTTAAAAAAGGATTTTCGATAAAATTTTACCTTATTTATAACCTTAACGGAAACGAATTACGTATTTTTAAAAGTACCTGGAAAGTCGGCTATAAAAAGGATAAATTCGGTTTTCGAAATTATTAACAAAATACCTTATATTTTTCGTAATAAAGAAAAATGAAGAATTATGATTTATGGTTAATTATCCACAATTAAATAATATTATTATTAAAAATTAAATATTATTTTTCTTAATTACAGAAATAAAGGACCAATTTTACGGAATTAAATAATTTATAACATTCGATTTTAAAAATAAATATAACTTTATTAAAATTAAAAAAAGATACGAATAAAAAATAATTTTAAAACAAAATACGGATTATTTGAATATTTAATTATATTAATAGGATTTACGAACGTATTAATAATGTTTTAGCGAATAATTAATTATGTATTACGAAAATAATTTGATATTTTCGTTATTTGTTATTTCGACGATATTCTCATTTTCTTAAAAACGGAAAAGATATATGCAAAATACGTTTATAAAATCTTTTAAGTTTTATAGGACGTAAAGGTACTTATTAATACGGAAAAGAATTAATTTTATACATAAAAAGTGGAATATTTGGAATATATTATTATCGCAAGATATATTAAAATAAATCCCAAAAAAATCGTTGCAATTACAAAATAACAAACGCCAATAATAGTTAAAAAGGTACAGGTATTTTTTGGATCCGCTAATTATTACCGGAAAGTTATTCGAAATTTTAGCAAAATAATTATATTTTTAATAATTTTTACGAAAAAAAAAGGAATTTGAACGGACGCCAGATATAAACAATATATTTCAGGATATTAAGGATGTAATTATTAACGAATTAATATTAATTATATACAATATAAACCGTTCCGTTAAATTAAAAACCGATATTTCGGATTACGCGTTAAGCGTAATAATCGGATAACGAAATAATTAAGATAAATTGCATTTTATTATATTTTTTTGGTATAAATTAAAAAAAGCCGAATTTAATTACAATATTCCAGATAAGGAATTTATGGCTATTATTATAGCATTTCGAAAATTTAGGCATTTTTTAAAAAGAAATTTATATTAGGTTAAAGTTTATACGGATTATCAAAATCTTACCCGATTTACCATAATCAAAAAAACTTACAAAACGATAATTTCGTTACGTAAAAAAATTGGCAAACTTCGATTTCGTAATTATTTACAAACAAAAATTAAAAAATAGCAAAATAAATATATTAAGCAGGCGATCAAATTTCGAAAAAAATTAGTTAAAATTAACTATATAATTTTTGTTATTATTACAAAAAAATATTTACGTTTACGATAAATTACGATAATTCGGGTAATACCTTTAAATATATATTAAAGAATTTAGTAATATAACGATAATCTCCCAGAAAACCAAAGAACGAATAAAATGCAAATTACAGAAAAATATTAAAAGGATTTAATACGAAAGATATACGAATTTTAATTATACGGATATCTAGGGATTTATAAAACTTTAAAACGATTTTGACGTACATATTTTTTTCTTAAAATAAAATTAACGTTATAGAAAATTATACAGTAATATGATATTTACGCCAAAATAAAAACTCGACGACATAAGCCATATTGAAAATTACAGCTATTATTAGTTACAAAATAACCGTAATATTTAGTTATATTCGATTTTATTATTAAATTTTTTATATTAAAAGATTTAATTACAAGAATATATTATAATAGTATTTTCGTAATCGTCGACCGATTTACGAAATTTTCTTATTTTTCACTATATTATAAGCATACAAATGCCGAACAAATAATATATATTTTTTTAAATATATTTTTAATATATACGGATTATTAATAGAAATTATATTAAATAAAGAATTAATTTTCGTATTTAAGTTTTAATAAGGTGTTATAACATAAATCGGCTTAAATTATAAGTTATTTAATACGTTTAAATTATAACTAAATAAATAAACAAAATAAATCAATTAAATTTTAAAAACTTATTTACGATATTACATTAATTACGAATAAAATAATTAGGTTAAAATATTGCTAATCGTATAATTAATTTATAATACTAGTTACTACGAAAATATTGAAATAATACTTAGAAACGTAAATTTTGGTTTTAATTTAAAAATTTATAAAAAAATACGTGATAATAATGTAATTAATATTAAAATAATTTTTACGTTAAAATAATTACGATAATTATATTAAGAAATAAAAATAAAGTTAAAATTCGTACGAAATTAAATAAGTAAGTATTATAATTAAAAAAAGTTAAAAAAATTAATTTTCGAAAAAGGGGAAATAATTTTTTTATTACAAAAAAATTTAAATAAAATGATTTAATAAGAAATTCGATTTCAAATATATTGGCCCTTATAAAATCGCCAAAAAGCTTTCAGAAAATAATTACCAATTAGAACTTTTACCAAAAATCACATTTTATCTAATTTTTTATATTTCCTTATTCGAATTAACAGCAAATATAATTAAAGTATGTACGATATAAAACGATATAAAAATAAAAGACGAATAGGTATATAAAATGGAAAAAAATATTCGATATACGGAAATAAAATAAATTTACCTAATATTTAATTAAGTAAAAAAAGCATCTAAATTTCAAAAATACTTAAAAGCCCGCCAAAAATCTTATTGGCGCTTAACGTTTATTAAAAAATTTTTATTAACAACGACAGAATTACCCGAAATAAGGGTATTTCAGTTTATAAAATCTAAAGAGGAAAGTTTTTGATTTACCATACTTTAATTAATAACGTCCACCTTATTTAAGGCCTGTATTTCGATTATAAACTTTGATTCTAATTGCGCAAAATTATTGGAATTAATTAAAAATTAAAGGGTATAATTAATAAATTTCGTATTCTGGGATTAATAATGCTAACGTTAACGACGTATACGAAAAAAACGTACAAAAACTTCGGATAAAAACTTTTCGGCCGTTAGCTTTTCCTTTTTTTAATTTTTTCGATTTTGTGGTATAACGATTAATTATGGAAACGGGAACTCTTATCCCATTATACGAACATTTTCGACGAACGCATTCCTTATAACGAAAAACCCCGTTTATTATTTAGTAATTAAGCTGCCGAACAAAATAAAAAAAATAAAAAATCGCGTTAAAACCTTTAAGTTCAATTAAATTAGCCAGGGCAAATCGTTATTCGGATTTGCGGAAACGACGTTTAGATATACCGGAAAACATATTAAGCGAATACAAAAGCATACCAAAAAAAAATCTTAAGGGCAAGATTTGTGGAAAGGAAAATCATATCATAACCTAACAAGCTACGGCCTCCAGAAACAGTTTAATATAATCCAACTATAAGTGCGCGATGGGGCAGGTCACGTGATGGATCACCAATTCACTGGTGGTAAGCCAGTGAGCCGGATTACCAACTTACTGGTGGTAAGCCAGTAAGCCGGATTACCAGTTCACGGGTGGTAATCCAGCTAACAGGAATAAAATATATATGCTTATTAATTCCATAATTGACATAATTTTAGCTTATAATAAACCATTTATTAATACTAATCGTTTATAATATAACATTATTATTTAAGATATTTTTAGTATTACAAAACGTAATACGTTATTATATTTGTTATTCAGATTCCCACGATACTTCTGTTAATATAAACCCGTCGACTTAAGGTTTAATAATTGGTTAAACCGCCTAGCTCGTTACACGGATTACCAGTTTACGGGTGGTAATCCAGCTAACAGGAATAAGATATATACGCTTATTAATCCCATAATTTAAATAATTTTAACTTACAACAAAACACTTATTAATATTTATCGTTTGTAATAACAAGGTATTAAGAAACGTAATACGATTATTATATCTATTGCTCAAATTCCTACGATACTTCTGCCAACATAAACCCGTCAACTTAAGGTTTAATAATTGGTTAAACCGCCTAGCCGTCACATAACGCGACTGCCTTCTTTAATTATTTTTGCTTTATCGCCTACAAACGCTCCTATTCTTTTAATTTATCTAACGATTAAAACTTACGCTATACTATAATAACATTCTTTAAGCGGGCCAACGCCTTTTAGTTACGCAAATAAATAAAACGAAAAAAAATTCGTTTATTTCTTTTTAATAACAACATTAAGCCTTAAAATAAAGCCGTTAAAGCTTTAATAATCGCTTTTCGGCAAACCCCTTTTCCCGCCCCAAATGTTAATACTTTCGATAAATATTTTGCAAAAAAAAAGCGGGATATCGGTACTATCTCAAAACCAACCCCGATTAATACACTTTTTACACTTCGAAACCTTTTCTATCATTTCACAATAAATATTTTTCGAAAAATAATAAAAACAAGGTATAACTATGCATATCATCATAATAACTTCATATCCGAATTCGTTAAAAGCCTTTACGAAATTAATATGACAAACAGTAAAAAAACGAAAAAACAACAAATTTTGGAAATACGACATATTTAAAGACGAAAAAAATGAAAAATCACTTACTAAATAAAAAAAAGATATTTTAAAAGCAAGATTTTTGAAAAAGAAAAATCGTATTATAATTTAAACAAGCTTCGATCACAGGAAACGATTAAATAAGAATAACACGAATTACCTCTCGGATTACGTAACAAATAATTATTACCAAACCAATAATTACCAATAATAAATAAAAATCCTAAAAAATCATAATTACTACCAAATACGTAATTACAAACGATCAAACCAAGAAAAGGAATTATATATATACTTATTATTTTTATAATTAAATATCGCCAGCTTATAATAACATATCGTTATTAAAGGCGCTCTTGATATTACGAAACGTAATACGTTACTATATCTATTACTCAGATTTCTACGATATTCCTGCTAATATAAACTCGTACGACTTAGGTTTAATAGTTGGTTAAACCGCCTAGCCGTCACACTTTGGGTATCTTTGAACTCTGTTGCTACAGTACATTTTCTTCCCCGCATACAGTACTAATATAACTAAGTTAAATATAGCTACATAGCTCGAAACCGCCAGGGATCGTTGTCGGAAAGGCGTCGCAACTCGGCAATTCGTGGCACCGTCTTATAGCAAACGGGGTAACCTAATGTTCCATGCTAACTCGGGCCCGCAAGGCCACTTACTAGGGTAGACTGAGCCGCCATACAGCCTCATCGTACAGGGGTTACTATGTCCCCGCAATATTTCGTCTTTGAGCCCGACTTCTCAAATAGGAAAGTTATTAAAAGGCCTGCGCCCCGTGATTATGGGTCCGATAGGTCCGAATGGGTATAAACTATTGGTCCGTCTCCTAGACTCATGCTAATTTGTACGGCCCGTCCGAGAACTGGCAACGCCCTGGGAGCTCTGGAGCCCTGGAGCACTTGGCCCTGGCTTTTGTTTGACCTGAACCTTATCGCCGACCTGGCCTAACTAGCCTAACCTGACTGACCTAATCTAACCGACTTCGTCGTCGGTACCCTTACCCCGGACTGAGAGGGAGGATTGTCGTTATCCTTGACCGTCGACCTGGCTAAACGTCAATTAAAAACGAGTAGCTCCGCTTCGTGGTACGTGGGTGGGAACGGGGCGCCGCGTAGCCGTTGCGCAACCGTCGACCTGGCTGACTGTCGACTTGGAATTTGCGCTTTAAAAAGAGGGCATATATCGTGCTTGCCGCAGCGCCTGGTAGGCTCATGTTACAGCCTGCATAGCCCAGATAAGCGGAAGGTTAGGGGTACTTCTTAGCAAACCAATCAGCACCAAGTACCGAGCAAAAATAGGATCGGCTAGCGGCCGAGCGAGCCTCAGATTTAACAAACTGTAAGCCAGGGCGCTGTTGAAGTCCGAGGTGGCAGGGTAAGTATGCTAGAAGCCCAATGCTATTGCCTAGCTTCACGAGTAAGTCTAGCATAATTGATCTTGTATAATATTAATTACATAATTCTATATTGTTGGCAGCCTCAGTCAAGCGGAAGCTACTTAAACAACGCCTTTGGTATCATAATCAATACCATCGATGCTCTCTGGTGTCACTCATTTCTCGAAACTCACCTAATTTGACTACACTCATTATGGCTCCCTTCTTCCGCAACCTTTTGTTCGGCAATGGGTTATTCGCAGCAGCTATAGCAGCTGTTGTTCCACGAACTCCGGATAACTTCGAAGTTAACTCAGTTTTGGATCCCAGCGTATCTCTGTCTTTCAAAGAGGTGTGTGTCGACTCCTATGACCCGCTCACATGCGGCCTCTAATGATTTTAAGACTAGCATCTGCGAAACTACCCCAGGGGTCAAATCATATTCTGGTTATGTTAACATCCCAGCAAATCCTGAGGAGGGGCGTGAGTTCGATATACACTCGTTCTTCTGGTTTTTTGAAGCCCGTAAGGATCCGGCGAACGCACCACTAGCACTTTGGCTCCAAGGCGGCCCGGGATCGCCTTCCATCCCCGCAGCTATCGGGGAGAACGGCCCTTGCGACGTAACGCCCGATTCTAAAGGCACGACCCTTAACTCATGGAGCTGGAATAACGAAGTCAACATGCTCTACCTCGACCAGCCTGTTCAGACGGGATTTTCTTATGACAAGATCATCAATGGGACAATCGATGAGACATCGCTCCCGTATTACGTGGCACCAGCAGAGAAGTACGAAGATCTAAACTATCACACCTTAGCCGGCAAATTCTCTTCGCAAGACCCACGGAATACAACGCCCACCACAGGGACGGCTGCCCTTGCCGCCTGGCATTTTATGCAGATCTGGATGAAAGAGTATGGGAATCTCTGTTGTTATCAGATGTTCAGAACACTGACAATCATAGGTTCCCTAAGTACAAGCCGAACGACAGAAGCTTCTCAATATGGGGCGAATCATACGCCGGCCACTATGCTCCCACTTTCTCCGACTTCTTCCTGGGCCAGAACGATAAGATTGCAGATGGCAGTCTTGATAGCTCCGCGATTCCTCTGCATCTCGACACTGTCGGGCTAGTGAATGCTTGTATCGATATCACAACCCAAATGCCCTTTTATCCAGAGTTTGCTTTTAACAATACATACGGCCTGCGAATCATCAACGAGACCGCCTACAAGGCAGCAGTAGATGCTTGGCCGGCTTGCAAGAGCAAAATTGAGAAATGCCGAACACTGGAGGCCAGGAAGGACCCGGAGCAACTCGGCAACGACGAGGAAGTTAACGAGGCATGTGCAGACGCTTATAAGAGTTGTTTCGCAACAATGCAAGAGCCTTACCAACCGCTCGTGGTAGGTGGTTTCTCCTCCACGACCCAACCTCCTACTCACTATTCCTCAGAACAATGTCTTCGATGTGACAGCCGCCATTCCTGGCTCCTTCCCGCCCAAGTATGCTGCTGGGTACCTGAACAACAAGACTATCCAGGAGGAGCTCGGCGTCCACGTCAACTTCACAGGCTTGAGCACAGCTGCCTCAACTGGTACGTGCTTCGCACCACTTGTTGATTATATATACCTAACATGTGCCAGCGTTCCCTGGCAGAGGAGACTTCGTACGTGGCCGCAATTTGGAAATCCTTGGTGAACTTCTAGACAGCGGTGTTAAAGTCGCCCTCATGTACGGCGATCGGGACTACCAGTGCAACTGTGAGCTTTGGTCACTCTAGGATTGAACTTCTAGCTAACGTCTGGGATAGGGCTGGGTGGTGAAGCGATAAGTTTGGCTATTGAGTCTAAAATCTCCGCAGCCTTCCGTAAGGCTGGCTACGCTGAGATTCACACCAATGATAATTATGTTGGAGGCATGGTACGACAGCACGGCAACCTGTCGTTTGCACGAGTCTTCAACGCAGGTCATGAAGGTAACATATACGGGCGCTATCACTTTACGTACATGGGTATGGCCGGCTAAGACTTGACTCTGCAGTTCCTTACTATCAGCCGGAGACGGCATACGAAATTTTCATGAGGGTCACGGCGAACAAAGATGTAGCAACTGGAAAGGTTAAAATAAGCGGCTGTGGGTCGGAGTACTCGACGAAGGGCCAAGGGAACATCTTCGCGATCTCGAACGGCTTGCCTACTCCGCACAAGCAGGAATGCTACTTCTGGGATATGTTTGAGACTTGCGAGCAGGAACAGATCAAGCTAGCCAAGGAAGGCTCGGCCATCTTCGAAGATTTCATCATGACTGGGTATAGATCGGACAATGGAACAGTTGTTCGCTTCTAGTTGAAGCTAGGCAGCGCTTCTTCTCACGCTCTGTTTCTGGTCTATCGGCCGTCCAGAGATACCCCTAATTAAGTTTAATGCTAGTAATGTTGAGCAGACTCATTAGTGTGGGAATCCACCTTAAGCATGATAATCAATGAATGCACTGACAATTGTGTATTGAAAAAGGTTCCAAGTAGAATACCCCTTAACCCTACCCCGACAGCGTGCTTGGTTCAACCAGTAAAGTCATGCACAGTAAGAAGCAAGGCTCAATTTCGGTGTAGTTACACCACCTGTTAGACCAGTTACACTACCTACCACCTGTAAGGCTAGTCACGGATTCCAGAATCTGCCCAAGGCTCGCACATCCGCGCTGTTATGGATTTCGGGATCCGGAAATCCGCTTACCGGCTGGTTAGGTTGGCCGACTGATATACGTCACCCACACGTACACATTTTTTTTTCACCTCCTTCAATCAAATCAAACTTTGTTCATTATCACTTCCCCACCGTAAAGAGGTTACACAGCCGGCTTCTTCGTCTCCTAACCCTACGCGCCATCGCCGCTTGTAGGCTCGTTTCTCCTCTTCCCAGCCCGATTCTGGAACGACATCTGCAACCCGACAACCATGGAGGCCGAAGGAACTAACGACGGCTTACGCGCCCTATTTGACAAGTTCGACGCGTCCACAGCCGCTTCACAGGACAGGCTCAAACGCCATGCCCTTCGACGATTTCTTGCGACCGAGCCCGAAACCGAAAGTGCTTCCAGCCTTTTGCCGGTACACGAGATGGAGGAGCTAGCATTAATTCACCGGTTAGAGGCGACTTGGAGAGCCAACTTTGAGAACTGGACTGGCAAAAGCATTGCCGAATATAAGCCCTTCACCGATATCATGGTCGCTGCCTTTGTAAATATGGACCTCGTTACTCTACGGTTCTACACGCAGAACGAAGGTGCTGTAGTAGGCATCCTGGAAGGCCTTCAAAAGCTTCCGTGCTTGGCAAAGATGTGTAAGTCTTCCTACAGAAGACAGTCCCTACCAAGGTATTTAACAGTAAAGCTACAGTCCTCGCGAAGCGGTCAAGGTTAGAGGATCGTGCGGCAGCCAGCATCGCATCGGCCATGAACCTATCGCACTCCCCCGGCCCGTTCGGGACGATTGACACAACCACAAGCAACGCAACCCAGCACGACATCCACGGCAATGCACTCAGGAATGTGGCACAGGCTGAAAAGCGGAGAGAACTCGATAACTTCAGGTGCGTCCTCAGCAAGACGGGAAGACACGAGGTCTGTCATATTTTCCCCTACAGCGGCAACGCGAAAGAGGACGAGAGGAAGAAAACAGCACAACTCTTAAAAGGCACAGCAGGCTTCTACGCCACCGGCGATACTATGCAGAAATCCCTCCAAATCAGGGAGCTTTTTTCGTCACGGGTTGGAGTCAGCGACAAGAAGTGGAACATGATTTCACTTTCCCCAACTCTCCACGATTGGTGGAGCCAGCCCTATTTCGCCCTTAAATGTCTCGGTACTACTACCATTACCAATGACCCTGACGATATAATTCAGCTCAAGCTCCAGTTCCACTGGATGGTGTGGAGGGATCGCCCTCGTGGCAAAGCCCCCCAGATGCCACTGGGAAGGTCGAAAGAGGAGTTTTTGGCCGCGTTCCGCGGCCATTGTGGGGATGTAACTCTCCCTGATTCCAACCCTTTTGCCTGGGCCAGAACGTCGGGCTGGGCTGTCCAAACGGGCGACATATTCCATGTTGCAATCCAGAGCAAGCATGCCGAGAAGATGAAGCTCGCTTTCGAAATGCAATGGGGTCTGTGTAACATTATCGCCATGGCTGGGGGTGCCGAGGTATTGGACGACGTCGGGGACGATCCGGACTTCGTGAACGAACGTGGTCGCCTACCAGGGCTGGAAGCGAGCATGGTGGATGCTTACAACGACTTCTTGCAGCTTGAAGCCGAGGGAGGCATTCGCGGTGACTCAGTCTAGGGACTGAAATCGCTAACCGAGATCCCCGGGATGATGGTGTAGATGATGGTAGGAAGGGGAAAGAGGTACCGGGTGTTCATGATAGCGGTGACGATGCGGATTGCCAGAAGCATGGTGGTGAAGACGTTGACCAACAGAAAGGTGACGGGCTTAGCGACCATTCCAATGGCAACAGGGGGGACAATGACGGGCTAGGGTGAGAGAATGAGTACTCGTGGGTGACCCACGAATACTCACGCTAAATTTGGGTGACCCATGAGAACCCACGCAAAAAAAAAAAAAAAAAACCCACGGGTTATATATAAAAGTTT
>QJNS01000079.1:198479-296155 GCA_004154925.1 Monosporascus cannonballus
AAATTTGGGTGACCCATTACAACCCAAAAAAAAAAAAAAAAAACCCCACGGGTTATCTATAGAAGTTTTCGAAAAAAAATAAAAAACTTTTATAGATAATTTGTAGGTATTTTCAAATATTTTAAAATACGTACGAGTTACCTAGAAGTGAAAAAGTAATTTAAATAATTATATATAGTTAATAACCGAAATTTAATAATAATATAAAACATTTAAATACTATAAGTAAATTAACGCTATATCCAGCTTATGCTAAATATATTTAAACCGCATTTTTAATCGATTTATTAAGCCAAATCTTAAGTACCGTTATTTCGTCGATCTCCTTGTTTCTGCTTGATACGAATCTATTTTTTAGCCGGTTTAATACATGGCTTGTAGATATCAACTTTTGAAAATTAAATTTAAAAGCCTTTTAACGCATTATAATTATCGCAAAGTTATTTAACGATATATATGTTTTTTTTAAAAAAGTAATTCGTTTCTGATAAAGAATATATAAGTTATTTGTTATAAAAATTTAAATTACTTTATAAATATTTTAAAAAGGTATTTATAAAGTAAATTTAACAAATGTTAATTAATTATTTCTTATAAAACTCTTATAACGTTTTCTTAAAATCATATTTTAATTTTTAATATTTATATAATTTTGCAAATTATTCTCGAAAAAAGTAAGTTAAGTATTAATAATAATTGCTTAATTTAATAACGTCGAATATCGCGAAACGTTTACTTTGCGAAAATTTAAGTTTAAATTTTTGAACTAATTATGAATTAATTTAACTTAATTAAAAAAGCAGCGTATTATAAATTTAGTACTCGTTAAAATTGCCGGATTTTTTCGAATATTTATAATTTGTTTTTTTAAATAAAACCTTTTTTAAAAGAGACTAGTAAAAAAATGGAATATTTGCTAATATTTTTACAGCTTATATTAAGAAAATTGTTAATACTAACCGGATTAATTTGAAATACATAATATTGCGATAAAATATTTTAAAATAATTGTTTAAAGCTTTTAATATAATTATGTATGTAATTATAAATAATTAATAACGTTAATTAGTTATGGTTAAATTGGCAAAATTTTGAATTAAAAAAACGTTCATAAGTAAAATATTATTACGTTAAAATAATTAAGTAAAAAAGAATTAATATAGAAAAAAGTAGATCTTATCGATAATCTTTTTAGCTCTAGTAATAATTTGAATTCTTTGTTTAAATTATTTTATAATTATTTCGTTTTTTATAAATATTATTAAATAAAAAGTGAACTAAATTGTTAAACGTTGAAATATATATTTATTATGTTTTCTGAAATTATAAGTATGAAACTTATATAACTTGCCGCCGAGATTTAATAATTATAGGCTTTATGTGTTGAAATTAAGATAATAGATTATCCAAATTATTATATACGAATAATTGCAATTGAATAAGATCCGAGCGTTAAATTACTTTTGCAGGTTTATTTTTACGTGCCCTGATAATACATTTATTTATTGCTATTTTTCCCTTTTTAAACAGTTATAATATTATTCGGATTAACAAATATCTTTTCGCCTATATGTTAAAATCCGCTTACAGGAACAGTTTAACCAGGATTAAAAACTTTTTATATCTTTTTTTTCGTTATTTTCGCCGGATATATGTAACTTACTTAAAGCTCTTTTAGGATTATCGGATACTAAATCCGTAACTAGTAATAATCTTAATTTGTCGATAAATAATATTTCTAGTATTATAAGAAACGCTTTCTTATACTTTTTGTATTTTTTGCGCATATTCTCTATATTGTTCTTATTATATGCGATATTAAATTTAACCCTTAATAGTTAAAGTCGGATATAAAATAATACTATAAAAATACTTAAATCTTTGCAATTTTATAAAAAAATAGTTAAAGGCAAACTTTAAACGTACGAAATTCAAGATACGTTTTATTAATACAGAGAATTATTAAATATAAAAATCATTATATACAAAATATACGAATCTGGATAGAAAGTTATTAATCCCTTACTTAAATTTTAAAATATTTTAATTCATATCTATACCTATATAAAATAATTAGGAAATAATTTATATAACGAAATAAAACAAAATACGTTCGTAATAAAAATATTTATAAATATTACGCTTTTAAGATTTATCGGTACGGCTTAAAATTAAACCTTTTTTTCAGGATTCGAATTTAATAATAGAATTTCGGTAAAGTTAAATTAATTCGCCGTTTAAAACCGTATATTTGATTTTGATATATTTTTCTTATCGTAATTCTGCAAGTACGTTTTATTGGTTTACTCTAGGAATACTGCAGCTTCATTACAGAATTTATGTAAAAAGTCTAAATTAAAATATTATTACTAGACATTAAAATAATTGCGAAACGTAATAACAGTATTTTAAAATAAAGGGTAAAATAATAGCGAGAAATAAATTAATTCTCAATTATATATAAAGAGTTTACCTGAAAAGTTATAGATTTTGTTAATCGCAAATATTGTACCTTTTCGCAAAAGCGGTGACTATATAAGCAGTCGATCCATACTATCTACAAGCGACAAATTTTCTAAATTTATTTGTTTTCTTTTTTCTTGTAGTTTATTAAAACACAAATTAAAACATTCTATTTCAATATAATATAGACAATTTTAAGAAATATTTAACCATCTTTTTATAGCCTGTAAATATATGATTAAGGTAATTTTGGGAAATACTCCAGAATTATTTATTATTTAAATAAAATATTTGGAAATATGGATAAAGTAACGTATAAATTGCCAATTCTTAACAGGATATAAGTAATTATATTTATATAATACAGGTAAACGTATCAAAAACGTTTAACAATAAGTTAAGATTGTTGAATATATATAATAAAAATACATAAATAAATTCTAACGGTACTGTATATTGCAAATTATTTGAAATATCTATTTTTTATATAATAGTGTATTATTAATTACATTTTATTAAATTTCGAAAAGAAGTTCATTATTTAATATTAAAATAGGCCCAGATAATAAAACCCGATAATTATATTAATAATTTTCGCGATTATTTGAGAATTAATTTAAAAGAAACTTATTAATGTAATTATGGTTTTTTTAAATACATAGTCAGGATTATTTCGTTATTTAAGAAAACCTATCTTTTTATCCGTAATTATTAAGGTGTTTTTAACTTATTAATTGGCTTAATATTATAAGTACAGAACAAATAATTGAAAACATTTTGTAATACATATATCGTATAAATAAAATGGCCGATTGTTTTCGACTATATAAATTAATTACCTAAGTTATTATGCAAATATTTGCCTATAAAATCCCAGGAAACGCCACGTCTATTATCGGCGGTAATAATGCAAAATCGATTAATGAGCCTAAAACCTTTTAACTGATATAATAATTTGTCGCCGTTCGATTTAAATGCTTTATCTACACATATATAAGTATTGATCAAGAAATATTGTTTTCCTAAATCGTAACAAATTTAATAAATAATAGCTTTTTAAAATACAAATATAAAATAACGTACTATTTATATATCGCATTTTATAAATATGTAGACTTTGGCAAAAATATTATTAATTATTTATTTTACAATAATATCGACATATCTATTTACGTAATTGATATATATTTTAAGAATTAACGGCTTAAAACTCGACGTATACTATAATATTAATGTTCGACAATAATAATTTATTAAACCTTTAGTAAGTAAATACTAAAATACAAAAAACCTAATTAAAAGAATTATACTAATATTAAGTGTATCAGTAAATATCTGATTTTAAAAATATATAAATAAAATCTGGACAGATTATTTTACGATTATTTTATATTTCGTTATATGCTATAACTATATCGGGTAAATCATTACAAATAATTCGTCCCAATTAATTTTTTTTGTTTATAAAACTAAATGATCAAATGGTTTTTTTTTATTAAATTTGTCCCGTTATTCCGAAAGAGCTTTAGGTAAGACTAAGTAATAACCGTAACGCTAGCACTTAAATTTCGACTAGCTAGTATATCAATTGTAAAATTATAAAACTTTACTCTGCTGTTACGAAAAGCGGGTAATTGCATTAAATATAAATAAGATTTTTTAACCTAACGTTTATTTTCCACATTACTGTATTTTGCGAACTAAAATCATTATCGAAACTATTTTCCCTATTTATTTTAAATGGGTTTCGGTACTGCAAATATGTTTTATTAACTACGTGAAAATCTACCTGACTTGTTTCGTTATACATTTAATAGGGATAATAATGATACAAATTTATCCGGTATTATATAGCGATATTTTTATTATATAAATCAATAAATAAATTATCCGTTAAGCTTATTTAATACGACCACGATTAATATGCCGATTATGCTTTTAATAGATTGCTAATAAGATTATTAACGAAATTCCTTATTATATATTTTAAGACCTTTATTTTCGCCGTTTTTTACATACTTGTTTTCGCGATTATTGTTCTTAAACGCGAGATTTAACATGCGTCTCTAAGATTTAGATATTCTTTTATTAAGAAAATCGACATTACAATTATGTTCCGAATATTATTATAATATTTTGCGAATCTTTAAACAATGATTATTAATTTATAAATAACCTTTTACTGGAATATAAAAATAAAAAATAAATGGTAATCTAAATATAGGAAAGAGTTAAAAAAATAATCAAATAATTAAAGAAAATTAAAAATATATAGAGATTAATACGTACTATTATTAATTATACGTTATTTTTACAATTTACTTACGCTGTACGTAATTGGTTAAAACCTTTTCCTTTTTTTAATTGCACCTAATATATTTGATTTATCTATATAACTTTTATTTTAATTAATATAATAAACCCTTGTACGCCTTCTTAAACGCTTCGTCAACATATTAATATGGTTTAGGAATTACCAAGCCTAAGCCATCGTTCGTACGCTTATAACAATGCGAAAACCAAGCTAAATAAGATTAATCGAAATACTAATAGATATGTTATCGAGCTCTTTTCGATACCGCAATCCGTTAATCATAAATTTGCTTAACGGAAACCATTACCCTTTATACATCTTAGTCAGTCTAAGATATAGGCTAATTTAAGAACCAAATATACTAAAAGGTTTTAGGATAATATGGTATAACTGAAACTAAAAATTCCAGTTCGGCGAAACCCCATAAAACAGGCTAGTTATGAAAAGCTTAAACCTTAACGTAAATATAATACCGGATTATTTCATAATTATTTTATTAATTTTATTTAGATAACCGGTTAAAACAAATCCGAAAATACAAAAAAAGTACGAATTTAATTATCGGCCGATTATCGTTCGGACGACTTACCTGCGATTTTTTTGCAAGCGAATCCAAAAAGCTTATACGGATTTAATTAAATATTTTAAAGGCATTATAAAAAGTTGCGAAATATTTTTTTAGTTGCTTTATTCCAAAATAACAACCTTTATATAATTTATTGTTAGCGGAAAACGTTTTAAGTAAAACAATACTTTTATTTTACAGTAAATTTATTTATACTTGAATATTCATATTTCAATCGCAACAGTACATAAGCAAAAAAAAGCATAAAAATAATATATTCGCTAATTAATACTTTTAATTAACCTGGGTTAATATAATTAAGCTGTAATTACAACTCAAAAGGAAAAAAATAGATTATCGCATGAAAGTCGAAAAAGAAAAACCGCCCGAAAAGTACTTTTTACTACCACTGCCGTTAGTGCTAAATGCAGCGAAAAGGGGAAATAGCAAATAAATCATCTTAATATATCGAACAATAAGAAGCCTAGTAACAAACCCTAGAGAAAGATATTAAAAGAGCTGCAAAAAGGGCGTAAAAAAGGACACAAGTACAAATATGCGAAGTTCAAAAAGAGTTATAAACAGAATACAAAATTATTATATTCAAAAAGTTCTGAACGAAATAAAAATAACTAAAACAATGTTAAAAGATTGGATACAAATTAAATCTATAAATATTTTCTGAATTAAATTTAACTTCGAGTTCTAATTAAAATGTTACTTGTTTATTTTTTTATCATAAATCGATCGCGTTATTTCCAATTTTTATTTTTAGATTTATAAAATATTATTTTATTTGTATATTATTTTAACTTATTACCATTTTAATAAACTAACTCTGTATATTTTAAGACAAAAAGACCTTAAAAGTCCCTTTGTATACTTAATTTTATATTATAAGTCATTTTTGAAAACGTTAGTTATTTAATTAATATCCTTAATATATTCAGCTTAATTTTTAACTATTTTATAATTTTCTTATAATTCCATAAATTTCATATATATATATTATATAGATTATTTTCAGTTTTATTTTAATGTATGTACGCTATTTATATAGAAAAAGAAAAATTGTTCTATTTTTCTCCATTACATATATTTAAAAAAATTGGGTATTTACTTTACAATTTCGTATTCATTTCAAACCTTTCCATTACCTTTCTCTTACATCCTTTTTTTAATTTTATAAATTAATTAATATAATTATATTAAACTACATTAGATTTCGTTTTCATTATCTATAATTATATACCGCTTGAAATAATTATAAAATAATTATTTGTCGATGTTTTTTAGCCAGTTCGTAACTATGATATTAAAACGAAAACGTCGCAAGGACGACGAATTATTATCTTAAAATCTTTATACTAAAAAAGCTCGTAAACGCCTTGGAAAGTTTTTACCGGCCGAGCATAATATTAAGAAAGTTTGATATAAGCTTGAATAAATTGTTAAACGCAAATTTCTAGATTAAATGATATAAAACTTTGACACAAACATTATAGAAATACAATCGTGAATATAAATGATTTCAAAATAAATAAAGAATTAATAATATATATTATTTTACGATTATTTTAATTTTATATTAACCAAACCAGCCGCATATATAAATAATATTCTAAATAAATCGAAAGTAAATAAGTATTTGCGAAAGATAATATTATTAATTTGGATAACTAAAATTCCGATTATTTTAAGATCGATAATAATATTAATAAAACTAATTACGTTAGAAATAAACATACGGATAATAGATATTATTAAGATATATCATACTTTTTGGAAAATATTGTCCCTGATTTAATAAAAAAAACCAAACCAGGATGTAATTAAGCATTTTTATATAACTATCTGTGAGATATATTTTGCTTACAAAAATAAATATATGGGTGTTAATAGATTACAATATATATTACGATTATAATGCGGCTCTAAATCGTATAAGATTAACAAATATGAAATTAAAATGCATTAAATAATTCTCCTATTATTATAAACTAATTATTTGCCGTTTATGTAATATATTAATATAATTTTAATACTTCCAGCGTATCTGCAATAACGGCTAACCTTTTGCAAATGGCGAGCTTTTACCGAATATCTCTTTGTATAAAGTTAAAACCAATTTAATAACTGAAATCCTATTTATCGACTAGTACAAAGTCTTATATTATCCTATCAAATATATTGCGAATATTTTGCTGCTATTTGTTACGACCCGACAAACTCCGGTCTCAAGAAAAGGTCAGGCAGGGAGCATACGGGCCACCTCCCGGGTTACGTAACGGTGATCACTACCAAGCCAGTGATTATCAATGATCAAAGGTAATCCCAAGTAATCGTAATCATTATTAACGGCGTAATTACGAATAATTAAGCTAAGAAGGAAAAAGATATATACGCTTATTAATTCTATAATTTAAATAATACTAATTTGCAATACTTATTAATATTAATCGTTTATAATAAGTTATTCCCGGTATTAAAAGATATAATATGTTATTATATTTATTATTCAGATTTTTACGATATTCCTGCTAATATAAACCCGTCGACTTAAGGTTTAATAATTGGTTAAACCGCTTAGCCGTTATACGTTATAAACTTTTATTTAGTAATACCGTTAAACTTTAAATAATACTTAATATTGTTAAAATGTCGACCAGCGCTTAGGAAACCCTTATTTAGCAGTTTTAGGCTTGAATTCGGAAGCTGGAAAAAGAAATTCGACAACTTAGGGCTACGCCATTTACTCAAACCTTTTTCGTTCGCATAAAGCCGAAAAAACCAGAACCTTACGATAAAAAAAATAACACTTAGACCTTCTTAATTTAGGCACGAATTTACCTTCGCTTTTTAAATCTTAATAACTCTGCGGATATGGTCCTAATAATAAAAATATACTTAATAAAAAATATAGCTAATTAATTTAAACCTATTATAAGAAATTTCTTAAAAATAAAAAAGCCGGATAAAAATAATTTTATTAACGAAATCTTTTTATTTTATATTAATTTCGAAAACATAATACGCGATAATTTTGGCGATCCGGATAAAAAACTATTTACGGCCTAATAATTTTTGTAATTCTAACAAAAGGAATTTGTATTTAAGTATGCCGTAACCTTTAAAAGTTTTACAATTAAGGCCGGATAAGAAAACGATAAAGCCGATATTATTATTAACATATTTTATAAAAAATTAAAAAATAATATAAAAAATGAAATTATTCGGATTAAACGATTAATTGCCCTGGTTCGGTATATCGCAAAAATAATTAAAATTAATAATCGATAATTTAAAAAATAACAGGAAAAAAAAAGAATAATATGTTTTACGTTCGGAATATAACAAATCCAACTAAGGGAAAAAACGAAATGCACCTTTTACTTTTTATGGAACGGCGCCAGAATTTATAGAACTCGGCGCTACCCATAAATAAAACTGGAGCCAGATTAAATGCTTTAATTATGGCAAAATAAGATACATAGCCTATAAAAACAAAAAGCCCAAAAAGTTACGATAAGATAATTAAACGCCTAAACCGGAAAAATAATCCAGGAATAATTAAGGAAATAATAACAAAATTATTAACATAATTTAAGCCAAATACGTATTAGGCTTACGACAAAAGGTTTAATAGGGATTATTACGATAAAAAATTCGACGAAAAATACGAAAAATCAAAAAACTAGCTTAATAAATAATGTAAGTATAATAAAAGGTATTATAAAAATAGTTACGCAAATATTAAAACTGGACAAAAAAAGTTTATTCCGGAACCCTTAATCGATACGGCAAAATGTACGGTATATATTATCGACGATAAAAATATCCCAATTACGAAAAATGGAAATAATATATCTATATATAAATTACCCGCATATATTATAAGGGATTGGATTTTCCAAACCGTACCGGGTGTAACAAAAATAATAAGCAATAGTATTAATAATTTCGAATCATAGCCCTAAAAGATATTTAACAGCTGGCTAAAGCAGAAAGCTAACCCGAAAAAAAATAATGCCCGTAAGAAAATCCCTTTAACTATTATAAATGGTATAATTATTAAACGGAAAAGGAATTAATTTAACGTACGGTAAAAAAATATTATTAAAAGGTTATTACAGATTTTTATTTTTAATTGGCATTTATTACGGATCCTTAAAAAAAAGCTTTTAAAGAAAAAATACGTTAATTTATAAAAGATTTCTGGAACGATAACAAAAATAACGTATAATGAGATATAATCGTAAACATAAGAAAATAGTTTATTCGATAAGAAAAGGAATTATAAAAGAATTAAGAATAATTAATACAATTTAAAAGAATAATATGTCAGTAATAACGATAAATATAATAATTTAATCCGTTAAACGAAAAAATACAAATAAGGCTTAATAAATTTGAATAAAAATTAAAAGAAAAAGGTTATCTATAAGAAAGCCGCAAAATAACGAAACCCAAAAGAATTAAAAGGAATTCCTAAAAAAGGTTTTATATATAACGATAAAAAACGTTAATAACCTTATTATTTTGGATATACAAATCGGAACGTATTAATATACCATAATGATAAATTGCGGAACTTTAGGCGGAAATTATATTGTACCAAATGTAATTAATAAATTTAAACTGTTATAAAAATATAAGTTAAAACCTTATATAACGCCGAACACTAAAAGTTAGGAATTGGTTTACGATAATGGAAAAATTACGTACGAAATTAATTACTTTAAGATTTTTATTAAAGAATAATATTAAATAATAAATTTCGATATCGTTATACTTAGGAATTACGATATAATCTTAAGATTATTATAGATATATTAATACGGAATTTTAATTAACGGCAAAATTAGCCAAATAAAATTCGCTTTATTTTTTTTATTAATAAATATAAAAAAAAATTAAGATCTTAATATCAGATCGATAATAACGATAAATGCAGGCATAAAAATATAACAAATATCTTATTACATAAAGAAATACGATATAAAAAAACGGGTATTAAAAAATATAATATATTGTTATTATTATTAAAACGAAATTAAAGTAATTAAATAATAATCTGGAATAACAAAAATAACAGCTTAAAAATTAGAAAATTTAATTAATATATTATTATAATATTATAAATACGAATAACTTTTTAAGAAAACATTCGATACGAAATTATTAGAATATAGTAAATAAAATTATGAAATAGTTTTTAAAAAAGGATTTTTGACAAAGTTTTACCTTATTTACAATTTTAACGGAAATAAATTACGTATTTTTAAAAAATACCTGGAAAATCGGTTACAAAAAGGATAAATTTAATCTTCGAAATTACCAATAGGATATATAATGTTTTTCGTACCAAAAAAAATGAAAACTTATAATTTGTAATTAACTATTAATAATTAAACGATATTATTATTAAGGATCGAATATTATTACCCATAATTACAGAAATAAAAAACCGATTTTATGGAACTAAATAATTTATAACATTTGATCTTAAAAATAGATATAACCTTATTGAAATTAAAAAAGAATACAAATAAAAACTAGCTTTTAGGACAAAATATAAATTATTTAAGTATTTGGTAATATTAATAGGATTTATAAACGTATTAATAACTTTTCAGCGAATAATTAATTACGTATTACGAAAATACCTTAATATTTTCGTTATTTGTTATCTCGACGATATTCTCATTTTCTTAAAAACGGAAAAAGCATATACAGGATACGTTCATAAAATTCTTCAAATTTTACAGAACGTAAGGTTATTTATTAATGCAGAAAAAAATTAGTTCTATATATAGGAAGTAAAATATCTGGGACATATTATTATTTTAGGATATATTAGAATAAACTTTGAGAAAATCGCTGTAATCATAAAATAACAAATGCTAATAATAGTTAAAAAGGTACAGGTATTCCTTAGATTCGCTAATTATTATAGGAAATTTATTTAAAATTTTAGTAAAATAACTATATCTCTAAAAGATTTTTCGAAAAAAGAAGAATTTAAATAAACGCCAGATTCGGAAAAAACATTTTAGGAAATTAAGGATGCAATTATTAACGAATTAATGCTAATTATATACGATTTAAACCGTTCCGTTAAGCTAAAAACCGATATTTCGGATTACGCGTTAAACGTAATAATTAAATAACGAAATAATTAAGGCAAATTATATTTTATTATATATTTTTCGTCTAGGTTAAAAAGAGCCGAACTTAATTACGGTATTCCAAATAAAGAATTTATGGCCATTATTATAATATTTCGAAAGTTTAGGTACTTCTTAAAGAGAAATTTGTACCAGGTTAAAGCTTATACGGATTATTAAAATCTTACTTAATTTATTACAATTAAGGAACTTATAAAACGATAATTAAAATATGCAGAACAATTGGCGAATTTCGACTTTGTTATTATTTATAAGAAAAAATCAGAAAATAACAAAATAAATATTTTAAGCAAACAACTAAACCTCGAAAAAAAATTATCAAAATTAACCATATAATTTTTGATATTATTACAAAAGGATATTTACGCCTACGACAAATTGCGACAATTCGGACGGTAACTTTAAATATGCATTAAAGGATCCAGCAGTATAACGATAATTTTCCGGAAAACCAAAAAACGGACAAAACATAAGTTTTAAAAGAATACCAAAAGGATTAATACAAAAAATATACGCATATTAATTATATAGATATCCAGGGATTTATAAGACTTTAAAAAGGTTTTAACGTACATATTTCTTTCCTAAAATGAAATTAATAATACAAAATATTATACGGCCATATAATATTTACGCCAAAGTAAAAGCTCGACGACATAAGCCTTACGAAAAACTATAGCTATTACTAATCGCAAAATAATCATAATATTTAGTTATATTCGATTTTATTATTAAATTTCCTATATCAAAAAATCCAGTTACGGGAATATATTACGATAATATTTTCGTAATCGTCGACCGATTTCCGAAAATTTCTTATTTTTTACCATATTACAAAAATACAAACGCCAAATAATTAACATATATTTTTTAGATATATTTTTAATATATATAAATTATTAATAAAAATCATATTAAATAAAAAATTAATATTTATATTAAAGTTTTAATAAGGCCTTATGGCATAAATTAACCTAAATTATAAATTATTTAACGTATTTAGACTTTAGACGGATAAACAGATAAAACGAATAAATTAAATTTTAGAAACTTACTTATAATATTATATTAATTATAAACAAAATAATTGGATTAAAATTTTTTAATCGTACAATTAACTTATAACACCAGTTATTACGAAAATATTAAAATAATATTTATAAACGTAAACTTTAATTTTATTTTAAAAGTTTACAAAAAAATACGTAATAACGGTTTAATTAATATCAAAATAATTTTTATATTAAAATAATTACGTTAACTATATCAAGAAATAAAGACAGAATTAGAATTCGTACAAAACCAAATAAGCAAATACTATAACCAGAAAAAATTAAAAGGATTAATTTTCGAAAAGGGGGAAATAATTTTCTTCGCTACCAAAAACATTTAAATAAAAAAGCCCGGCAAAAACCTCGATTTCAAATATATCGGTCTATACAAAATCGCTAAAAAAATCTTAGAAAACAATTACTAATTAAAACTTTTACCAAAAGTTAAATTTTATTTAATTTTTTATATTTCCTTATTCGAATTAATAGCAAATACAATCAAAATGCATACGGCATAACATAACGTAAAAATAAAAAAAGAACAAATATACGAAATAAAAAAAATATTCGATATACGAAAACAAAATAAATTTACCTAATACCTGATCAAATGGGAAAAATACCCAGATTCTAAAAATATCTGGGAATTTGCCAAAAATCTTATTAGCGCTTAACGCCTATTAAAAAACTTTTATTAATAACGATAAACGCATCTTAATTAACAGCCGACCAGTCGGTAGCCGGAATATCGGGCCAATCGGCCGTAATATGCATTAACGTAATAACCGTAACGGCAGCCTTTAATTGCTTTCATTTTCGACGTTTTTGTTTTTTCAATTTGTTTAACGATTAAAGCTTACGTTATATCATAATAATACCTTTTGGACGAATTAACGCCTTTTGCTTACGTAAACGAATAAAACGAAAAAAAGCTTTATTTATTTTTTTCCTAATATTTATATTAAATTTCGAAATAAAGCCGTTAAAGCTTTAATAATTATTTTTCGGCAAACGCTTTTTTGCGTTCCAAACGTTAATATTTGTAACGAATATTTTATAAGGAAAAAATAGGTACGCCGGTACCATCATAAAATTAATTTTAATTAATATATTCCTTATATATTAAAACGTTTTCCATTATTTTACATTTTATGTTTTTCGAAAAACAATAAAAATAAAACATAATTTCGTAATTAAATTCGTTAAAGGCTTTTATAAAATCAATACGACGAACGGTAAAAGAACGGGAAATACAACGAAGTTTAAAAATACGAGACGATATGATTAAGAGCAAAAAAAAGGGATATTCATTTAACGAAAAAAAAGAAGAAAAGAAAGTTTGAGGGCAAGATTTGGGAAAGGGGGAAATCGTGTTACGACCCGACAAATTCCGGTCTCAAGAAACGGTTAGGCAGGGAGCATACGGGCCACCTCCCGGATTACGTGACGGTAATTACTGCCAAGCCAGTGATCATTAATAATTAAAAATGATCCCAAATGATCGTAATTACCATTAACGGCGTAATTACGAATAATTAATCCAAAAAGGAAAAGAATATATACGCTTATTAATTCTATAATCTAGATAGTACCAGCTTACAATATTTATCAATACCAATCGTTTGCAATAAGGCATTTCCGGTATTAAGAGACGTGATACGTTATTATATCTATTGCTCAGATTCCCATAATACTCCTGCCAACATAAACCCGTCGACTTAAGGTTTAATAATTGGTTAAACCGCCTAGCCGTTATACAATTTTACAAACGTATAAATCTTATATTCTTTTCGCAATAAGTATTTATAAACGTAAATAATTTCGATATTAATATTGAAGCCGAAAATACTAATAAAATAATTTTTATTTTCCGCTTTATAAATATTGATTATTTTATAATTATTTTATTTATCAATATTCTTGATAATATTTTAAGCTTTTTTATATTTGGCGAATAAACTTGTTCGCCATTTTAAATTAGCTGTTCTATAAACTGTACTAGTACCATTATCGTTCCGGCTGCTTATAAAAGGTTATGCGCTTTTGTTTGTAGGAACATATTAGCTATAAAGCTAATTTTTAACGGCTTCTTTAGATATCTTTTACTTTTAACAAATTTCGATTATTTTGACCGATGCAACTTCTGCGATATCCTAAAATAAAAAAAGAAATTCCCGCGCCGAGCTTTATAACAAAAAGAAACCGATCTTATTATGAATTTTCGCGCCACCGAATTAGGTTAAATCGTGTAGTAAAAACGAAAATTATCGCAATTAACTGCGCTTAAGCTTAACGCAACAAATTTAAAGAAAATCTTGCCCAATAAAATAATTATGAAATAATTTAACTTTACTAGGACCTTCATTAATGCGTTCCGAGTATACAGTAGACTTTTTGACCCTTTTTTTATCAAAAATCATCGGTTTTATTAGTCGCCGCGCTTTAAACAAAAAGTCCTTTATTCGGTATTTCCCTATAACGTATCGAAATGTCGTTCTGCCCATTAAAACGCCAAACGTACGCCTATTACGAAATAACTTACCGCTCGTATGTAGTATATTACATAAAGTTATGGGTTAGGAAATATACGACAAAAATCGCTCTTAAATATAACAGCACGTTTCTTATACGAAAATAACAACAATTAATCGGATAAATAAGTTCACAAGCTATTCAAAAGTTTATTCGTTATATTCAAAAATTCATATAATAAATCTTTTACGGAAAAACTAATATTCTTGTTTGCATTTATATCAAACACCTTTTTCCCGCCTTTAATATTGTGGGTATTAAGTTTAGCTTAGGTAAAGCCGTTGAATCAAAAAGATAGGAATAAAACAAAGTTAAATACTGTTATAACGTTTATTTACTAATATAGACCTAAATTGAAATTTAATATTTATTATATAAACATAATAACATAATTATTTCAAATTATTTTCCTGGTAATATATAATTTAATACTATTTAATTATAATATTTTTAACAGGATTATTTCATAATATTTTAGTAATATTATTTAATTTGTTTAATATCCATTTAAACTTTTAAACTAAATTAGACATTTTGTACAAATGTTAAAATTTCTATAGGTAACTCGTAAATATTTTTGTATTTGAAAAAACTCCTACGGGTACTCGATAGGTAATATGGAATTCCCACGGGTCTGTAGGTAAAAGTGTAAGGCGACCCCCCCACCAACGCCCCATCTCCTCAACGCACCACCCCATAACCGCGTTCCGCGTTGATTTGCTTACTGATTTCTTTCTCTATAAAAAGTTTTTCAATAACGCTTTTAAAATCTGAAAAAATGACCTTTTTATTTACCAAGATTTGCGCTTTTGAACCATATGCAGCTTTCGGCTTAATTCCGCGCGGCGCGAACGATTAAGGAGATAAAACGTAGAAAATCCTTACGTTTAGTCTCTAAAGGCTACCAGGTTAATAAATAATATATTTACGCCGTATCCAAAGTATGCCAACGAAACAAAAGGTTAATAAGGTTCGTTAAAAGTTATTATAAGTTCAAAAGGAAAATTTAGCCCATTAAATTATTATATAGGGTTAATTGGGCTATGCGCCACCTTATTTGCGATTTCGCTTATACGTACAATACTTTTTAATCAATAACGGCAACTTTAAACGTTTAGGAAAAAATTAAATATCCCGATTTATACGTTATTATCCTGACATTAAGATTTTTAAAAGTGCGGCAATTAATTATAAACGTTTAAATAACACTTCCCCGGCCTTTATTAACGTTTTATTCGAACATTTCGCTTTGCCGCAAATTAAATTTATTAAGTAAAAAAACCGATATAATGTAAACGAAATTAGAATAATAAAAGGCATAGGTAAGAACTTTTTCGCTTTCGGAAAAGCCCTTAAGAAACGTATCCTTTTGAAAAATACGTTTAAAAAAAAGTAAATTATTATAATCGCGTATATTAATACAAACGGACGTTCGTTATTACATTTCGTAATCTTTAGCGGCATTAAGATATAATAATAATAATTTCTTAATTCAAGTAATAAAATATACAAAAGCTAATATTTTACCACTTTTAAAAATGGCTAAATAAATACTAAAATCGGCTTAAAATAGCTTTATAAGGTTTGTATCCTCCATGTTAAACGCGAAAACCTGGATAAATAAAAGTTATTAATGATCGACGGCCACAATAATTATATTAATGAGAAATTTATGTGAATATGTTTTTAAAATAAGATATATATTATTTTTCTATCTGCTTACATTTTTCATGTTTTCTAGCCTTTCAACATATGTATATTTGCCACCCTAAAGCGGGAATTCCGCTATTAGTTCCGTAAGCGTTATTTCGGGCGAACTTCCGAAGCTATTAATAAAACCGATTTTTTCTGGTCGTTTTCGTAAACGTAAAAAGGAGTTAAGATAATTTAGAAATATATTATAAAAAACTAAAAAATAAAATCTTTGGGTCTTATTAATAAGTTAAAGGTATTACATAATAAACACGTTAAGGAAAAAGAGATAATAATAAATATATCCGCTCCAAATTCGATTCGTACTTTAAAATAATTTGATTTTTTTATTCAGATAATTATTTTAAATATTAAAATACTTAAATTATTCAGGGAATTAAAACGGCTCGAAAAATCCTTGGTAAAAGTTAATTTAACGTACGGAAATCTTCCCGTACGCTTTTTGTTTCGCAAGTTCGTGTTATGACCTAACGGTCTTGGCTTTCTTACGGACGGTCGGGCCTACGAAAAAAACAAGCCCCGACCATCGCCAAGAAGTCACGTGACCGGCTCAAAGGTCTCAAGGCGCCAAGCACCTTAAGACCTTTAAGCCGGCAAAGGAGCTTAAAGGGGTTAACGAACTTAAGGGTTTAAGCCGTTTAAGTACTTTAAGCCAGAATAAATATATATATGTTTATTATTTTTATAATTTAAATAATTTTAATATATAATAATTATTCGTTTTTTAAGGCATTTTTAAAATTACGAAACGTAATACGTTATTATATTTATTGCTTAGAATTTTACGATATTTTTGCTAATATATGTTATGACCTAACTAAGAAAGAGTCTCGGAAACGGTCACTTGGTAACCGAAACAGGATCTAAGTGGGTCTGAATCACGTGATATGGATCCGGAGTGATCCAAGAAATTTAACGGAATCCATGTAATTATCCGATATGGATCCGGAATGATCTAAGAGATTTAATGAGATCTATGCAGTTATCCGATATCGATTCGGAGTAATTTATGAGATTTAACGGGATTCAGGAAAAAATATATACGTTTATTATTTCTATAATTTAGATAGTTTTACCTTGTAATAATAATTCGTTACCCAAGGTACCCTTGGTATTACGAAACATAACTAAGTTATTTATTATTACAGAGTTCTACAATACTTCTGCTAACATAAACCTGTACGACTAAGGTTTAATAATTGGTTAAACCGCTTAGCCGTCGCAACATAAAATTTTACGATTAAGGTTTAATAATTAATTAAACTTTTTAGCCGTTCCAAGTTATAAACTTTTATTTAGTAATATCGTTAAATTATGAGCAATATCGATTAACGTTATATTTACCAATAAGCAGCCCGAACAGCTCATTTAGCAAGTCCTTAATTACTCGGATATTGGAATAAAATCCGAAAAGGAAAAGGAAAAGCCTCGCCTTTTTCGCGAAGACGTTTTCCGACGATGGAATGCTATAAACGAACGCATTCTTTAGCTTAAGAAAAATAACATTGATCTTACGACGATTTTTTAAGCCGCCTATAAGAAATTTAAGAAAAAAAAGTTTTCGAAACCGGGAAATCTTTTTAAATAAACCAGGTTATTTAATTAAATTTTATAAAAAGATTTGGAAAAGTTTTTAAATTTTATAACTTACAACTTTTCGACCGAACCTTAATTAAATTATAATTATTTTTAATTTAATACCGAATATATGTTAAGGATTTTCCTATTCGATTTATTCGGTTTATTATACGAATAGAATTAGCAATTAGATAATTTATCGGAAATATGGCCATTTAATTTAAGCCCGTTATAAAAAACATATTATTTTGCCAATCGAAAAACGGAACTTAAAAATACTACGAATTTATAACAATTACGAATAATTCGAATAAATATTAACGAAAGTTTTCGGAATAATAAACCAAAAAATAAAAACCTAAATACAAATTTAATAATGACGATAAAAAGGATTAATATCTAGTTACGTCAATGCGTTAGTTTAATTAATAGCTAAATTAAATTAGGAACAAAAAGTATTAATGGTTAAATTTTTTGACGGCCTAAAAAGAAAATACAAAAAAGCTTTTTAAGTTCGATCGGCTAAATTATTTGTCAGATTATATCGTTATGGCAGTTAAAAATAGCGATCGATAATACGTATAAGGTATTAAAAGTGCTAAAAGAATAATAATAAACTCGGATATACGGTTAATACTAACGTTTTTCGACGTAATAACACTTTTTACTGTATAAACTAGAATTTATGCAATTAAAAATTACTTATAAAAAGGATTAAAGCTAGATTAAAAATTCTAAGTATAATAAAATAGGACATAAGATAATATAGTATAAAGTACTGAAAAAGTTCCGTTAACACGACTGGAAATTAATACCTAAGAAATAATGCAAAAAGAAATTAGAAAAACGGAGGTAAATTTATTAATATAATTTAGCCTAAATATATACTAAGTCCTTTATAACGAAAAATCTAGAAAAAAATGCGAAAAGCTAGAAAACTGGCTGAATAAATATTGCGAATATACTAAGAAGCATTATAATGATAATTACATATATATTAGATTTGGATAAAAGAAATTTGTTTCGTAACCCTTGATCGATACGGCAAAATATATGCCATATATTGTCGACGACGAAAATATGTCGATTATAAAAAAGGGAAATAATATATTTATAAACGGATTATCTCTATATATTATAAAGAATTTTATTTTTTAAACCATATCGGAAATAACAAAAGCAATAAATAATAAAATTGATATTTTCGATTTATAATCCCAAAAAATATTTAGTAACTGGCCGAAATAAAAGGTTAGCCCAAAAAAAATAATGCCCGTAAAATTCTTTTTTATTGCTATTAATAATACGATTACTAAACGAAAGAAGTGTTAATTTGGCGTATAATAAAAAATATTATTAAAAAGTTATTACCGATTATATTTTTAATTAGCATATATTATATATTTTACGAAAAAACTGTTATTACAAAAAATACGCTAATTTATAAAGGATTTTTAAAATAATAATTAAAATAACGAGTATTAAGGTCCAGTAGTAAATATAAAGGAATAATTTATTCTATAAGAAAAATAACTATAACAAAATTAAAAATAATTGATAAAGTTCAAAGGAATAATATGCAGATAATAATGATATATTTAGCAACTTAACGTATTAAATAAAGAAATGCAAATAAAGCTTATTGAAGTTAAATAAGAATTAAAAGAAAAAAATCGTTATAAAAACCGTAAAATAATAAAACAGAAAAATATTAAAAAAAGATATTTACGAAAATCTTTAAACGTAACGATAAAAATATTAATAGTTTTATTATTTTGGATATACGAATTAAAACGTATTAATCTATTATAATAATTAATTGCGGAACTTTGAGCGAAAATTACAAAATATTAAATATGGTTAATAAGTTTAAATTGTTATAAAGAAATAGGTTAAAACCTTATAAAACGATAAATGCCGAAGATTAAGAATTTGCTTCCAATAACGGAAAAATTATACGCGAAATTAATTATTTTGATATTTTTAGTTAAAGATAAAAATAAACAATTATTTTCGATATTATTTTATATAAGAATTACGATATAATCTTAGGGTTATTATGGGTACGTTAATACGGAATTTTAATTAACGGAAAAACTGGTCAAATAAAATTTGTTTTATTCCTTATTAATAAACGAAAGAAAAATAAAATGTTAATATGTAATGGATAATAACGACAAATATAAATATAAGGATACGATAAAAACCTTATTACCTAAAAGGATAAAATATAAGAAGAAAATGGCTATTAAAAAATATAATATATTATTGATATTATTAAAACAGAATTAATGCAATTAAATAACGATTTAAAATAATAACAACTTTAGAAATCAAAAACTTTAATTAAAATATTATTATAATATTATAAATATAAGTAGCTTTTTAAAAAAGGTTAATTCGAAATTATTAAAATATAATAAAAAGTATTATAAAATAATCCTCAAGAAAAAGTGTTCGACGAACTTTTATCTTATTTATAACCTTAACGGAAACAAATTATGTACTTTCAGAAAATACCTGGAAAATCGGTTATAAAAAAGATAAATTCGACTTTCGAAATTATTAGCAAAATATCATATATTTTTTATGCTAAAGAGAAATGAAAAAATACGATTTATAGTAAATTATCGATAATAAAAGCATATTATTGTTAAAAATCGAATATTATTTCACTTAATTACAAAACTAAAAAACTAATTTTACGGAACGAAATAATTTACAGTATTTGATGTTAAAAATAGTATAGCTTTATTAAAATTATAAAGAATACGAATAAAATATAATTTTTAAATCGAAATACGGATTATTTAAATATTTAATTATATAAATAGGATTTAAAAACGTACTAATAATTTTCTAACGGATAATAAATTACCTTCTACGAGAATACCTCGATATATTCGTAATTTGCTATTTTGATAATATTTTTGTTTTTTTTAAAAACAGAAAAAGTATACGTAAAATATGTTTATAAAATCTTCTAAGTTTTACAAGATATAAAGGTATTTGTTAACGTAAAAAAAAGGTAATTTTTAAGCAAAAATTAAAATATCTAAAATATATGATTATTTGAAAACATATTAAAATAAGCTTGGACAAAATCGTTATAATTATAAAATAATAAACATTAATAATAATTAAAAAGGTATAAGTATTTCTTAAATTCGTGAAATATTACGAAACGTTTATTCGAAATTTTAATATAATAATTATACCTTTAATAAACCTTCCGAAAAAAAACTTTAAATAAACACCAAATACGTCAGAAATATTTTAGGATATAAAAAAATATAATTACCAGAAAATTAATACTAATTATATACGATTTAAACCGTTTTATTAAATTAAAAACCGATATTTAGGATTACGAGTTAAACGTAATAACCGGATAACGAAATAATTAAGGCAAATTATAGCTTATTATATTCTTTTTATATAAATTAAAAGAAATCGAATTTAATTACGGTATTCCCAATAAGGAATTTATAGTTATTATTATAGCATTTCGAAAGGTTAAGTACTTGTTTAAAAAAATTTATAATAAGTTAAGTTATATAGGAATTATTAAAACCTTAACCGATTTATCAAAATTAAGAAACTTATAATATAACAATTAAAATACGTAAAGAAATTGATAAATTTCGATTTCGTTATTATTTATAGAAAAGGCTCAGAAAATAATAAAGCAAATACTTTAAGCAAATAAACAAATTTCGAGAACAATTAGTTAAAATTAGTTATATAATTTTAAATACTATTAAAAAAAAGGATATTTAGGTTTACGATAAATTACAATAATTCAGGCAGTATTTTTTAATATATATTAAAGGATTTAATAATATATCGATAAGTTTCTAAAAAACTAAAAAGTAAATAAAATATAAATTCCAGAAATATACAAAAAGGATTTAATACGAAACATATACGAATATTAATTAAACCGATATTCAAATCTCCGTAAAAATTTAAAAACATTTTAATACATATATTCCGTTCTTAAAATAAAATTGATAACATAAAATATTATATAGTAATACGATATTTGCATTAAAACAAAAGTTCGATAACATAAGCTATATGAAAAATTATAACCATTATTAATCGCAAAACGATTATGGTATATAATTATATTTGATTTTATTACCAAATTATTTATACCAAAAAATCCAGTTATAAAAACATATTACTATATTATTTCGTAATTATTAACCGATTTACAAAAGGTTTCTATTTTTTACGATATTATAAGGATATAAACGTTAAACAAATATTGTATATTTTCTTTAAATATTTTTTTAATATATACTGTAAAAGGCTTCACCTAAGCGGTCTGTAATCAATTGCTAATAAAAGTTTATTTTTTAGCCAAAGGGAAAAAAAGGAAAAATACAAATACAGTTATATATGTTCGCATATAAGGCGCTGAGTTAGTGCTATTTAGTACCGGCGTTTGTCCTGTGCTCCATAATAGGGCTCCATATAGCCCCATTACATTACCCTTTACCTTTCCCAAAAAGGGTTAGCTTATCGTAAGATCAATAATTGCGTTAATTTTTAGCTTTTAATTAATCGGAAATTCGGAAATTTGGCGATTTCCAAATTAAATTTAATTTAAGGAATTAATTATAGGCTGATTATACGTTAAACAGGCTTATATATAAAAACGCGTTTACGTTATTATTTATAATAATTTTTTCTTTTAATAATAATCATTTAATTTGGTAAATTAACTTTTATTAATATTTATAATAATACTTTTCTACGTTATTCTGTAACGGTTTAAAAATTAATTAATACGTTATAATATTACGAAAATGCCTTATAAAAAACGTTCTTACGGTTTCGGGCTTTTTTGGTAAGTCGGAATCCGCCAAAATTTTTGTACATTATATATTTATATCGCTCTGGACAAATATCCCGCCCGTATTCGCAATATGCCTTATTTTATTGATGTAATTTGTTTTACCGAAAACCCGGACGCATTTTATTAAAATTAACGAAATATATAATTACGTTATATATTATTTTTTCGTTATATTTAAAATATATATTATTATAAATAAAAAGGCAGTCCGTTATTAGGCTTATATTATTAATTATTATAAATATCCCAAAATCAATATCTTTCTTAATTTTGCTAATATATTTTTTTACGTAATTCTTACGTAATTCGCGGATATTCTTAAGTTTCGTTAAGCGGTTAATACGTTTTGCGAAATTATTTTTCATTATAATTACCGAAACCCTAATAAGTTTATTTTTCTTACGTACTTCTTATATTATTTTTTCGACGTTAACATTAGTTTAATGGCTATCCGTATTTAGGAAAAAGCGGGTATTAAGGCTTTATGTTTACGCTTTAAGTTTTCGTACATTATTTATTTTAAAATAAATTTTCGCCTTTAATTTTTGGCTTATACGTTATTTATACATAAATTAAGTTGCCGGTTTTGTCGGTTTTTCCGTTTAACGTAACAAAAAACGTATTAAGCACAATAATAACAAATCTTGCTATATAAATTGTTTTTTTAATATTTCCGCGCCTTTTTTCCGCCATTTATTAATTTACGTTATAAGCTAAATTAATAGCCGTTAATAATATAATTATTAACGTTTTCGAAAATTTCGTAATCGTAACTTAAGCGCCTAAAAAAAAAGTTCCGGCTTTGCCAGAATTTAATATAAATAAGGCCGAATAATTACGCATTTTAAATACGTAATTTCTACGTAACGTTAATGCTATAAATTTAAAAAATAAAGCGTTAAATTTATAGATTTTTAAAAATAATCAAATAATTTCGTAACCGACATATTATTTTTATAATTCTTGATTCTTTCTTGATATATTTTGTTTATAAATAATAAAAACGTTATTTTAACGGCTTTTTGCAAACTATATAAAGTTATTTTTAAACGGTTTTCCCAAAATTTTTGTACCGTTTACGCGCCGCCCGGCCGGTACTTTTGGGCTGGACTTTTACCCGTCCGCTTTCGGGTAGCACGTTGGATTTGGGGTCCGTTTTTAATAGTTATATTATCGTATTTTCTTTCAAATTGCTGTAAAACCGCCGTATTTGCGAATTTTTCGAACGGTTCCTAAATTGGTTTTACTTAATTTAATTATCTTATCTAGATTTGGCGTATAAACCCTTTTTTTATTTTCTTAATTTAAACCTAAAAAATATTTTCGATTTTAAAATTTAATTTATTATTACTTTTAAGGATAATAGAAAAAGGTTACATATTTGTATTAATTTCGGACGGTAAAAAGTTATTATTCACGTGCCTTAATAAATTAACGTAAAAATAATTTTAAACTTTTTTTCAATATATTTAATTCGATAATATAAAAATTATTTATTTTAATTATTTGGTATTTAACTTAAAATTACCTTAATCTTTTCGATAACTAAGAAATAATAATATTTTTTAAAAATAATTAGATTTTATTGTTAATTTCATATTTTTCGACAGAAGAAAGACATTTATTTATTATTTTTTCCTGGATTTGCTAAGCCGCCGTTATCGCAATTTAAGCGAATTCAATATTTTTTTATAATTTCCTAACAAAATTTTCCGTTTTTATACGTATATTTTTCTTAATTGCTAAATTGTTTTGTATTTAGGGAATCGGGTTAACGTAATACCTATTAAGTAAGAAAAAAATTAATTTTATTAAGGTTATATTTTAATTATTAATCGCAAATATTGTCCCCGGGGAAAACTTATTCGATATTTATTACAAATACGTTACGAAAGTTTGTAAATAAATTAATATTTCCTAATTAAATTATTTTATAATATTATCGGTTTTTGGGTAATATACGGTAAAAAAACGTCATTTTATCCTAATTAATTCGTAAAATTTAATTTAAAATATTTTTATTTAATTAATTTCTTTATTATTTATAATAACTTTAAAAAAACATAAACGTTTTAATATATTTTTACGAATATTTCCGTATATATTTTTACGTTTATGATATATATCGTTTTTAAAATTATTATCTTAAATAATCGGTTAATTATAATTATTAAAAAATATATGTTTTATTTAAAAGCAATTAATAAATCGATTGTAAAATCGATTAATAATTTGTTATAAAATTATTCGGAAACCGGAAATAATTTTAATAACTTTTTTTTTATTTTTCTATACCTTTCTATAACCGTATACGTCGTAAGTCCTTCAGAATTACTTTATTATGCAATATATATCCGGCCAGAAAAAACTGTTCGAAAATACCGTTATTATAATTTTGTTACCTAGGTAACTTATTATATAAAAATCGTAAATATTTTATATTAAGGCCGTTTTAAACGGTTTTTAATTTAAAATTTAAAAGTATTTCCGAAATTAAAAAAAGCCTTTAATATTGAAAATATATTCCGCAATTGATATTAATAACTTTAATTCCGTAAAAAAATTACGTTCCCTTTTCAAAATAGCGTTAATAATACGGTCGTAATTTTTATTATATTTTAATATTATGTCTTAAAATTTTAGAAAATTTTTATAATATTAAAATATTTACGTTTTTCGAAATAACCCGTTACCTTTAATTTTAATATTATTAATTATTATTGCATTTTCGGCGTACTTTTAGCACTTTTTAAATAATATAAATTATTATTTATTTTTTTTATTAATTAAAACTTTCCTATAAATTTCCGGTTATTCCTTTTTTTTATAAATATATTTTATTTTTTACACAAAAATATATCGGCCTTAATATTTAAACCGCTAGTACGGAATTCGACATAAAAATTAAAACGGAATAATTCCTTTAATTAAATTATTTGGCGTTCGTTTAACCTTTTAATAATTATAAAATATTTCAAATTTTTATGGTCGGTAATAATCTTAAATAAGGTTATTATATTACGTAATTCTATATTTTATGTTTTTAAACAGTTTATTACTGTTAAAAATCCCTTATAATATATTTTATAATTAACTTTAATAAGGTTTAAATTTCTGAAATAATAAATGACCGGATATAATATTTTTAATTTATTAACTTAGAATAAATAATTTACTTATATTACTTCTCAATAATTTACTTTTAATATTATAAATATTTCGGAATTTTATTACGCCAAAATTAATTCCGTTATAAAAGCGCCTTTAAAAGATTCGAATATTATTTTGTTTTTTTTCTTTAATAGAATAAAATTCTTTTCCGGGTTAAGGTTATTAACGGTACCGATATATCCGCATAATAGGTTATGAAATCGCAGTAAAGATTTGCGAACCCTTGGAAATTTCGGATTCCTTTAAATATTTTAAGAATTTGTTATTTTTTAATTACGCGTAGTTTTTCGGGATCTATTTATATCCTTTTTTCGGCGTCTATAATAACTCCAAAATATTTTGTCGTTTTTACGGTAAATTCGTACTTAAAAATATTTAAATTTAAATCCGCTTTTTTTAAGCGGCTTAAAATCTTTTTTATATTTTGCAAATAATGCTCCTTAAATCCGGAAAAAAATAAAGATATCGTTTATATACGTTAAGCAAAAAATGTCGAGGTACTTCCTTAGGACCCCGTTAACGTATCGTTAAAAAGTTGCAAAAACCCCGTATAAGCCGAACGGTATTACCAATTATTTATATAAGCCAAAATGCATTCGGAATGCCGTTTTTTATTCGTTTCTTTTCTTAATCCTAATTTTATAAAACATTATTCGGACATTTATTTTCGTAAACCACTTTGCATACAAATGATTTCAAAGTTTCCGAAATAAAAAATAAAAAAATAACGGTTTTTTCGGTTATTATATTTAACGCCTAATAATCGTAATAAAAACGTAACCCCTTTTTGGGTTTTTTCATAAATAGAATTAAAACCGTTACGGATAAATTATTAATGCAGATATCCCATTTATTTAAAAGTTTTGTAAGGGTTTTTTTTAAGCCTAACAGTTTCCCCTTAGTTATACCATATAAAGGCCCCCATAATATTAACATTTTTTCCCGTTTCGTTTTTACGTAATAAAATTATATAATTTATTCCGGAATAAGGTGAAAACAAAGCGTTACTTAATTTTTTATTAAATAATTTCCCAAACCTTTTTAATTTTAACGGAAGTTTTTCGTTAATTTTCATTTCTTTTTAAACGTTAACGTCTTATTAATGTCGGCTAAAATAATTAAAAACAATTAAATTTCCTGTTTAATACTTTTAATCTTTTTTATCTTCCGAAATTCCGTCTTAATAACGGCAATTAAAATTTTTTTCGCCTTACGAATTATTCGTATGTTATTTTTTTAGGCTTCGTATTTTCTTTTGTAAACCTTTATACAACCTATTGCATTTATTATTAAAAAATGCTTTTGCGTTACGTATACGACGTTGTAACGCTTTATCTAAGGTTTTCTTAAAATTAAGGGATAATTAAAGCTATTAATAATATATATAAATATCCTAGTTTTGAAACCGTTAATATTTATCTTTATATATATTATCTTTTTAATTTCGTTTCGCCGTCGTCGGCGTTTTTTTTCGAATTTTTTTCAATCCGCGTAATTTTATTGGAATACGCGGTAACCGTAAATGTTTTACGAAAATTTTATTTATTATGGCAAAATATTTATATTTTTAATGAATTAAAGTTTTTATAACCCTTTTTTAATTAATGCAAATATCGATAGTAAATAAAATACCGTCCATATTTTATTTCGCAATTTTTATTTCGGCCTAAGTTATTTTTCGTTCTTAAACTCGCCGATATTTAAAAATTACTTTTTTCCCTTTTCGCTTTCAAATTCCGACCTTTTATTTTCGTACGCTTTTAACGAATTAATCCTTTTTTACGGTTTTTTTTATTAGTAAAAACGGGCAACGGTTCGCCCTATATTTAGAACGCCTATAACGTAAGCAAAGGCCCTTTATTTTACGGACGTTCCATTCTTTTTAAATTATTTATTGTACGTATTATTTCGGCACTAAGAGTAAAATTTAGGGTTTTTATTTTTGCCGTCCTACTGCCGAAATTCTCGTTATGCTTATATCTTTATTTAGGTTATTTTCTACTTAGTTATTACCGCCCGATTAAATTATTAGAAAATTATTCGTTTTTTCTTACCACGTTATTTTTTTAAAGCGTCTAGCGATTTCCATTACCTTATTTACCTATGTGTTATAACTTTTAAAAAGGTCCATTAGGATTAACACTTGGGTAAATCTTTTATTTAGTATTTTTTTTAAAAACGTAAATTTCCTTTCCGTTAGCCAAATAATCCTTTTTGCCTTTATTAACGTGTTTTCGAATAAGGGATAAAATAAGGAAAATTTCGCGTTATCGGCTTACTTTAAATTCCGAACACGTTCGGTTATCTTTTTTTTCCTATACCGATTATTATATTGTTTTTATAATATCTAAAGGAAACCGACGGGATTATAAGTATTATTTCAATTTCCGGTAATATAATAAATAATAACCGTACGTTATATATTAACTTTAAGCTTTTTATATATGGCGTAAAATTGTTTACGAATTCCTTTTACCAAAATAACGTTTATTTCGAATTTGTAAATTATAAATACGGATTATCCGGGGAACTTTTTTTTGTCCCATCGAATTTCTCCGGCCAAAATAACGGCTTCCGCTTGGCTCCTGCTGTTAATTCGGTTCTTCGAACCATTTTTGCGAAATGGCCTAATTACGCTTCCGATCGTTATTAAGTCGAAAAAAAGTTAATATTTATAAGGGTTATCGCGTTCCGAATTTACAATTAAATAATAAACTTTTGCTAAATAATTAAACTATTTTTAAGCTTTTTAGCCGTTTATATTAACTCCTTATTTGCCTTATGTTATGCTTTTATATGCTTACGGAGCTAGGCTGCCTTTTTCTTATTTTTCTCGAATTAGTAATTTATATGTTACTTTATAGCTGCTATCGAGCTTATTAAGATTTCCGTTATAACGCTAAATACCCTTTATAACTTTGGGTCGATAGGGGCCTTTTGTTAGGCCTTTTAAAGAACGTTCGAAAATCCTGATATTTAATCCTAAATGTTTTCTGCTTTGCTAAATAGTAAGCTAGAAAAAATGTAAAAGGTTTCACCTAAACGGTCTGCAATTAGTTACTAATAAAAATTTATTTTTTAGCTAAAAAAAAAGAAAAGAATGATGAAAATGTACTTATATGTGTTCGCATATAAAGCGCGGCGCTAGTGCTGCTTGGTACCGGCGTTTGTCCGGTGCTGTATAATAGGGCTCCATACAGCCCCATTACATATACGATTTATTACAAAAATTATTTTAAAAATAAATTAACATTCGTATTTAAATTTTGCCAAGGGCTAATAAAATAAATCGGTTTAAATCAGAAGTTATTTAGCGCATTTAAACGTGAAATATATAAATAAATAGAACGAATAAATCAAATATTAAAGGCTTACTTACGATATTATATCAATTACGAACAGAATAATTAAATTAAAAAATTACTAATCGTATAACTAGCTTATAATACCAGTTATTACGAAAATATTAAAATAATATTAATAAACGTAAATTTTGATTTTATTAAAAAGGTTTAGAGATAAATACGTAATAACGGTTTAATTAATATCAAAATAATCCTTATATTAAAATAATTGCGATAAGTGTATTAAAAGATAAATATAAAACTAGAATTCGTACGAAATTAAAAAAGCAAATATTATAATCAATAAAGTTAAAAAAATTAATTTTAGACAAAAAAGAAGATGATTTTTTTCGTTACAAAAAGTATTTAAATAAAACGATTTAATTAAACATTCGATTTTAAATATATCGGGTCATATAAATCGTTAAAAGTATTAAAAAATAATTACTAATTAGAATTTTTATCAAGAATTAAATTCCATTTAATTTTTTATCGTTTCTTATTAGAATTACCAACAAATATGATTAAAGTATATACGGTATAAAACGATATGAAAATAAAAAACGAATTAATATACGAAAACAAAATCAATTTGCCTAGTACCTAATTAAATGGAAAATATACTCGGATTCCGAAAATATATAGGAACCAGCCAAAAATTTTATTAATATTTAACGCCCGTTAAAGGATTTTTACTAATAAAAACGGCCGCATTTTAATTTATAATTAACCAGTTAATAACCGGGATATCGGGTTAATCGGCCGCGGCCTGCATTAACGTAATAGTCGTTATAACGGCCTTTAATTATTTCTGCTTTTTTTTTTTGGAAACGTTCGAATTTTTTTTAGAATTTCTGCATCTTTAATACCTTAATAAAGCATTTCGATACCATCACGACGGAATAATCGCCTTTATTTTTGCAAACGATTTAGTCTATTGGCAGGCGTTCGTAACGTTTTGCAAACCTATTTTACTTTGCGTTTTAAATAATCTTTTTCGTTTAAAATTTTTTAAAATTTAATTTTTAAAAAACCAAAAATATTATAGGAATTACCGTAATAAATATTACGCGCAAAACTTAAGGAACTTCGAATAACTTTGTATTTTGTACTTTTCTTTTTATAGCGAAAATAAAGGAAATATCTTAAAACTAAAACGTTTAATATGTTTTAAAATAATAAAAACATTAATATATTTACGAAAACGAAGTTTTCGTACGCGATTCAATATAACGAATATAAAAAAAGGTTATATATTAGGATTAATAAATAAATAACTTAATTTTTAAGGGTAGAAATTTTGGAAAAGGGAAAATTATATTATAACTTAACGGTCTTGGCTTCCTTATGGACGGTAAAGCTTACGAAAAATATAAACCCCCATTATCGCCAAAAAATTACGTAACCGGTTTAAAAGTTTTAAGGCGCCAAGTACTTTAAGTCCTTTAAGCCGGCAAAAGAGCTTAAAAGGCTTAACGGGCTTAAAAGTTTAAACCGCTTAAATACTTTAAGCCAAAATAAAAACATATATGCTTATTATTTCTATAATTTAAATAACTTCAGTTTGCAATAATAATTCGTTACTTAAGGAATTTTTGGTATTACGAGACGTAATATGTTATTATATTTATTGCTCAGATTTCCACGATATTCCTGCTAACATAAACCCTTACGACTAAGGATTAATAGTTGGTTAAACCCCCTAGCCGTCACAGTTCGCCAAGGCTTTTAACAATAAAACCACCAAGTTTTCCGCCGCCGAAATTCGTAACAGTTAATTAACTGCAGCCCTTAAAAAAGCGAAGCACAAAGTACGTAGGAAAATAAAGCCTAAGCCAAATAAGGATTTCGTAAAGATAATTTCGGTCAGGAAGGTGAAGGTAGAGCTGGAAGCCCCTGGAAAGGGAGGCTTTACCGTCATTCGGCGAAATCAATAGCAAAACGAGCCTTCTGAAAGCGAAAAAAAGAGCGAGAAGGAAGCTGTCAGAGATAATGGACATCAGTTGTATATGTATTAATGACTAGTTGCAGGTGCTCTAGAACGCGCACTGCACTTTAAGGCGATCTAGTCCCGGAATATATATGTTCCGATCAAAGGGAATCTTCCGTATATGGGGTGCTAAAACATCCCCTACTAACCAATATACCCCCTTAATACCTTAAAGCATTTACGGTATTAATTATTATAATTTCTAAAGCTATAACTATATACGTTATTTTTCTTCCAGTAATTAAAATTTCTTAATTAATTAGTTTTTTTTTAAAGTTTTCGCAAAACGCTTTTCCATTAGTTAATAGTTTTTATAATATCTATTAATTTTAATTATTTTTTTAAAATACTTAAAAAATCTACGTAATAAGGTTTTTGTTAAACCGTCGGTTAATATATTACCCGTAAGCGTATAATTTACGTTAATTAATATTATTTTATAATTTATCGTAATTAATAATTATATATATTTATATATTATAATTTTAGTATTAATAAGGTAATATGGGTATTAATAAGCCGTATAATTTATTAATTATTATATTATATGATTAACGGTTCTATATTTATAATAACGTTTAATTTTTCAATTAATTAAATATTAAATAAGGTTTTTTTTAATTTGCATAAGAAATCATCATTCCGTTTTTATTATAAAAATAATTACTATATTTTATTTATTTGCTTAGTATTTTATTTTTTTAAAATGATCTTATAACCTAAATTTAGGACTTTTTTAAATTCATTATATTATTTGTTAAAAACGCGTTTTTTTTAAGTATTTAATAAAATATTACCCTCAAATAATAACGTTAATATTTGGGTTCCGATTTAATATAATATAAGTCTGTTAGCGGGTATATAATATACGTTATTAAAATTTAAATTAAATCGGGCAAATAAGGATATCGTAAAAAATATATTAAGTTTCATATTAACTATTGCGAAAAAAATAAAACCGAATTTTTTTAAATATTTAATAATATATCTTAAATTAAATTAAAATTCGGTAATGACTTAATATTAATTATCGGTATTGATAAAAAAATTATTTACATTTCTTTTAAATATTAAATTAATGAATTTATTTATAAAATCTGATTAAAATAATTAATGTTTCTTATTAAATTTATTTTTAATTATTTCGATATCGAAACATTACTATAAATCTTTATGCCTTATTAAAGTATACCGTTTTTATATTTATTAAATTAATAAATTATCAAAATTTTAATTTTTTCGTAATATATTATAATAATATTATTTATAAAAAAATAGATACCGCTTTAATGAGTAAAATAATAAAGTTCGTAAAAAAAGGATTTAAATCTTAATTTTTCAAATATTTTAAAAAACTGTTTTTATTATAATAAAAATAATTCTCTTAATTTATATAATATTCTTTAATTAAAAAAATTTCATTTATTATAAATATTTTAAAGGTATTTTTATTTCTATTCTGCAAAATAAATTAATGTTTATAAAAAGGTTTATAACGTTATATTACTTAAGTTTTAAATTAAATTTAACCATAATAATAATTTAAGCTTAAAATAACGTTTGAACCAAAATAGTTACAGATATATCGTTATAAACGGTTTTAAATTATTAATTACTGTATATAATAAAATAAGTCTTATATTTGTAAACTTAATTATATTTATTAAATTTATAAATATATATTTATGTATATTTGAAAACTTAATTTATTTTATTAAAAACCTAATTAATAACCTTTTAAGATCATAATTCCTTATAATTTTATAAATACTTTTTTTGGAGTTTTATAAAATATTTTCTTAAACTTGTATATATTTAGTTTTTGTTAACTTTATAACAGTAACGGTATATTACGCTTTTATGTCTGGTCCTATAACTTACATACTTTTTTATATATCAGAATATTATTATTTTTACAATTAAAAAATATATATATTTCGGGTAATTAATTCCCTTAATTTCCGTAATTTACCGGCCTGTTATCGTACGTATTTATAAAAAAAAATTCCACGTATTATATTAAATATTATATTTTATAATTTATATTTATTTCGAATAAGGTTTTCTTAATACGGAACATATAAAGAATTTACGTTTATAATCCGTAAAATAGATTTATTGTTTAATATTATTTTGAATTAAATAATATTAAAAAAACTTCAGATTATTTTTGTTTTTTCAGTAAACATAATAATTATAATAGTTATTAAAGTAAACGTTAATAACAGTAATAATTTAAAAAATGGAAATAATTCGAATATAACGGTTATATAAGGATAATTAGTTTTTTACGAATAAATTTGATTTTTCTTGTTCCGTACGTATTTTATATCAATATTTTTTCAAAGTTATTTCTTTTGTTTAAGCGATAATGAAATTAGTTTACTTAAAAATTTTTTTCTTATATTTAAATTAAATAATTATCGTGTTAATTCAGTATTTTTATTTATCAGAATAATGTTTATAATTTTTCTTTTATAATATACACAAGGTTATTTTTTAAAATTTTAATATTACTTAAAAAATGGCCTTTTCTTTAAGTTATATATTGTTGAATAATAATAACCTTATTAATTAATACGTTCCAAATTTTATAAATATTTATAAATTAGTATTTGATAAAATGATTAATATATGTTTCAGGATTTAATTTTTAAAAGCTTTAATATTTTTATAGCAGTAATTATTAGAACCTAAATTATATAACTATATATTCGTAAATAAGCTTGTTAAACCTTTTAGTTAAATATTATAATAGGGTTTAAGTATACTAAATAAATATAATAAATTGTATATAAACTTTACCAAAAACATACGCATATAAAAATACTGTTATATAAATATATTACTGCTATAAGGATATATATAATTTGAAACGAAAATCACTTAATGTTATTTTATATTATAATCGTTTTTTATAATTATATCTCTTAAACGTTTTATATCCCCCTTTTAAATCTTTGTATAAAATATTCAAGGTTTAAATTTAATATTTAAAAAAAATAATTAAAATATATTTCGAAATTAATAATTTTTTAAAACTTCGTTATCGTATTCGAGTACTTATAAAAAAACCTGATTTTGGTGTTTTAGAATTTTTAAGAAATATCGAAATATTATAATTAATATATTTTATTTTCGATTCTTAAGCTAAATATCCCAAATAAAACCTGAACATCTATATATAATAAATATAATACATTGATATTTTTCAAGTTTTTTTAAAAATTTATAAAATTAATAATGATTTTTTATCCTAATTACGATATTTATTTTTTTAGCTTACGCCGTATTAACCTTTTAACTTTCGTTTTATTATATATTTAATATTCAATTATTATAAAACGTTTTAAGAAAGTTCCTTTTATATAAAACTGTAATTAAGTAATTATTTCGGGACCTAAATGGCTTTACTTTAGGAGCTATATAATATTATTACCGGTCCGGAATAATTTTGTTATTTACGAATTAACGTTTTGCTTATAAATAACCAAAATTATATAACGTATTCTTACGTTAACACTTTCGATAAAAAATAATTAAACTTATTTATTAACGTAATAATTACCTAATTATATTTATTTCGAATAAAATTCTTAATTGTTTCGTTATTTTATTAATAACTCTTTTTTCGGAGTTACCGGAAAAATATTAGATTATATACGAAACTTTCGCAATATGTTACGTTATATAAACGTAATACTTTCGTACCGCTAAGGCTTCGAAAAATTATATTAACCTTTTTATATTCCTTAATCGAGATAAAGTTATTATTTACCTATATCCCGTTACCTTATACGATAAATTTAAAATTTAAAAATTTACTAATTAAATTAAGAATATATATCGTAAACCTTAAATCCAAAATAATTCAATTCGATAGGGGATAAAATACGGAATTTATGGCGTTAGGTTAATTAATAATTAAAAAATATATTAGTATTATTTATATTTTTTAACATAATTAATTTATTGTTTATATTATCAATTCTTCCATAGTTTTCGATAAGCGGTCAATTTTTTTCCTTCAAAGATTAATCGGCGAAAATGCGTCCTTAAAATTATATTCTTATTTTATCGTTAAAACGGAAACATTTTTAAGCAGTTTTACAAAATACATAATAACAATTAAATAATATATAGTAATTAATTAAATACGTTTTATAACAGGTATTTTATACGTTGAATTTTTAACGCTTTCGTTTATTACTCTTTTGGTCCGTATAGAAACTTTTACGGTTATTTCGTTTTGTCCTACGGCTTAAAATCCTTTCTTACGGTTAAAAATTAATATCTTTAAGATTTTTCTAATTAAAATCGTGCTAATTAAGGGAATTTGTAAGTATTCCGTAAAACGTTAAAAACGCTACCTTAATATTTCGAAATATAACTATCGAATCAGCCATAATTTAATAATCCAGGAAATATATTTCCGCTTTTTAAAAATTAATCGTATCGTTATCGATTTCGGCGTTTTTTACTATTTAAAAGGTCATAATCCATATCCTAATTATAGGGGCTAATATTATATATAAATCGTTAATCTATATAATCGTCGTTTTCGTTTTTGGAATATTATGTCGTTATCTTAAGGCTATAATCTTTTATAAATTTACGATTTATTCGTTTAACGTTTTGCTAAATTTCAAAATTTACTTTAACGTTTTGCAATATTTTCGTTAAATTTTAATTAGGAATTTGCTATTATATACCTTGCCGGATTCGCCAAGGCTGGCATATCAATTTTGTAAATTTCTTCTTAAAAAACCCATTTTTTAATTACAAAAAATACCAACTTTAAGACCTATTTCGTGAAGTTATTAATATTTCTAGGGAAAATATTATACTTCCCATCCTTATAAATATACCCCGTAAAGTCCTAATTATAAACTTATTTATTTTCGGTCGTTATCTTTAAGGAATTTATTAAGTAATTCGTATTATTAATTTTTTCGGTATTTTTTTAAAAAAATATAAGTATGGACGAAAAACCGCTTAAGGTATTAATTCGTATCGTATAACGGATTTGTTTCTTGAGGTAAAAGGCTATATTAAGTTTTATAAATCTAATAAATTATTAAAAGTTCTAATTAAAAGCGACAAAATTCAAAATATCGAACGCGGATATTTGAAATTAAAACTCGCCTTTAAAATCATCCCAATCCTTAGGTCCTTTATAAGTAACGGAAAAGGTTAACGGTATAATTACCATTATTATTATTAACGTATTTCGATAATTACAATTAATATACAACTTATATCGTTTTAACAACAGTTAATAAATTAATATATGCCCTAATTAAACGAATAAAATTCTTAATTATCAGATATACGGGATATCAGTTATATATATATATTAATAATTAGTTATAAATGCTCTAAAACGCGCATTACATTTAAGGTGATCTAGTCCCGAAACATATATGTTCCGATCAAAGGGAATCTTCCGTATATGGGGTGCTAAAGCACCCCCAGCTAGCCGACAGAAGCGGATTGCATCGTTATACGTATGCGTTGATTTGGAATCAATTAATTAAGTGGTTGTTAAGATATTGTTATATATACGGAAAAGTTATGTTGGCGATGGCTTCAAAATTGGGTGGTGCGTAAAGGGGATGGGGCGTTGGTGGGGGGGTCGCCTTATAGGTGGGTATTCTCTCGCCCTAGGGTTTATTTGTGGCGCAGCACCAGTAATAAATAGTTGCTGGCATTTATTTTCTAGGAATCCGGAGATCAGTGCTGGAAAATGTAAATTTTTCTTTATTGTGACAGCTTGGCGGTTTAACCAACTATCCAACCTATGTCGTACAGGTTTATGTTAGCAGGAGTATCGTAGGATTTTAAGTAATAAGAATAACTTCGTTACGTTTCGTAATGCCAAGGGTGTTTTAAATCACGAATTATTATTATAAGCTGGTATTATCTAAATTATGAAAATTAATAAGCATATATATTTTCCTTATTTTTCTCTTGATTATTTTTGATTCCCTATTCGGCGATAATTATAATTCCTTACGATTGCTATTGATCACAGGTGATTACTGGTAATTATTGGTGATTATTAGTTTGGCAATAATTATTTGTTATGTGACCTGGGAGGTGGTCCGTATTATCTTTGTTTAATCGTTTTTTGAGGCCGGAACTTGTTAAGTTATAATACGACTTCCCTTTTCCCAAAAACCTTGCCTTTAAAATTTTTTTCCTTTTTTTTTAGCTTAGTAAATGATTTTCTATTTCTCCGTCCTTGAATTTGTCGTTTTGCATTTTCAAGATTCGTTTTATTTTTCGTTTTTTCACTGTTCGTCGTACTGATTTTGTAAAGGCTTTCGACCAATTCAGGTCCGAAGTTATACCTTATTTTTATTTCTTTTCGAAAAATATTATGTATGAAATGATAGAAAACGCTTTAAAGCGTAAAAAATATCTTAATTGGGGTTAATTTTGCAATAATACCGGCGTACCGTTTTTTTTCTTTTTTGCAAAATATTTGTCGAAAGTATTAACGTTTAGAACGTAAAAAGGCGTTTGCCGAAAAGTGATTACTAAATCTTTAACGGCTTTATTTTGAAGTTTAACGTTGTTATTAGAAAAAGATAAACGAAACTCTTTTTCGTTTTATTTGTTTGCGTAAGCAAAAGGCGCTGGCCCGTTCGAAAGGTGTCACCATAGTACAACGTAGGTTTTAGTTATTGGACGAATTGGAAAAGCAGAAGCGTTAAGAATAAAAACGGTTCAGGGTTACCGTCGCGATTGCCGCGTTAATATAGATAGTAGTCGACTGGCCCGATATCCCGATTACTGATTGGTCGATTGTTAACTGGAACGTGTCCGTCGTTTCCGGTGAAAGTTTTTTAACAAGCTTTAAGCGCCAATAACATTTTTGGCGGGTTCCCAGGTGTTTTCGGAGTTCGAGTGCTTTTTCCACTTGATTAGGTACTGGGTAAGTCTGTTTTCTTTTTTTGCGTGGAATATTTTATCCATTTCGTATATCGTATTACTTTTTACCTTTACATCGTTTTATGCCGTATGTATTTTAATTACGTTTACTGTTAATTTGAACAAGGAAATATAAAAGATTAAGTAAAATTTAACTTATAATAAAACTTTTAACCGGTAATTATTTTCTAAAACTTTAACGCCTTTATATGGACCGATACATTTAAAATTGAGTCTTTAACATGTTGTTTTATTTAAATGTGTTTTGTAACGAGTTAATCTATGTTCCCTTTTTCGAAATCTAATTTTTTAACCTTTGTTAATTATAATATTTATTTATTTAACTATTTACGAAATTTAATTTTTTTGTTTAATTCTTACCATAACTATTTTAACTATTTTAATATCAAAATAGGTTTAAGGTTAATTCGCTTATGGCTTCGTATTTCTCTGTAAACATTCGAGGTTAAACCCAAATTAGTATTTGTAAATATTATTTTAATACTTTCGTAATAACTGGTATTATAAACCAATTACGCGATTAGTAATTTTTTCACCCATTTTTTTGATTTATAATTAATGTAATATCGTAAGTAAGGTTTTAATATTTAGTTTATTCGTTTTATATATTTATTTATCTATAATTTAAAAGCGCTAAATAATTTGCAATTTAAGCCGATTCATATTATAAAACATTGTTAAAATCTAAATGCAAATATTCATCTTTTATTCAAATTCATTCTTATTAATAATTCGTAATTGCCAAAGGTACATTGTAAAAATATATATATAGTTTTTTCAGCGTTTGTATTTTTATAATATAGTAAGAAATAAAAAAGATTTTGTAAATCGATCGATGATTACCAAAATACCGTCGTAATATATTTTTATAACGGCATTTTCTGATATAAGAAATTTAAAAATAAAATCGAATGTAATTAAATATTATGGTTGTTTTGTGCTTAGCAATAACTGTAACTCTTTATCAGGCTTATATCGTCGTATTTTAGTTTTGTTACAAAATTGGTATTGTCGTCAAATTCTTTAAATAATTGTTTTTATTCTAAGAAATGAATATATACGTTAAAAGTATTTCACGGTTTTGTAAATCTCTGGGTATCGGTAAATTAATATTTATATATTTTTCATACCAGACATTTTTTGTATTTTTCTAGAATTTCTACTTTGTTTGTTTTTTAGTTTTTTAGGAAACCGTCGTCATATGGCTAAAAATTTTGATATATATCAAATGGCACTGCCCGAATTATCGCAACTTGCTGTAAGCGTAAATATCCTTTTATAATAGTCTCAAAAATTATATAGCTAACTTTAACTAATTTCTTTTCGAAATTAATTACCTGCTTAAAGTATTTATTTTGTTATTTTTTAAGTCCTTTGTATAAATAATAACGAAGTTAAAGTTTCTAATTTTTTTACATATTATAATTATTTTGCTGTAAACCTTTTAGATTATAATAAAACGAGTAAAATTTTGATAATCTGTATAAACTTTAACCTAATGCAAATTTCCCTTTAGGAAACGTCTTAAATTTCGAAAAGCCATAATAATGGCCCTAAATTCCTTATTTGGAATGCCGTAACTAAAGGGGGCTCCTTTTAATTTATAAAAGAAAAATATAACAAGGTATAGTTTGTCTTAATTATTTCGCTATACGATTTCTGTATTTAAGATATAGTCCGAAATATCGGTTTTTAATTTAACGTAATATATTAAATCGTACATAATAAATATTAATTTGTTAATAATTGTATTCTTAATTTCCTTAAATACTGTTTTTTATTTCAGTCCTTTATTTAAATTTTTTATTGTAAGATTGAATATTGGTATAATTGTCTTACTAAAGTTTCGAATAGATTTATTATAATAATTAACGAATTCGAACAATACCTGTACTTTCTTAATTATATTTAGGGTTTGTTATTCGATAATTAGAGCGATTGTTTTTGCAGTCCATTTTAATATATTCTGTAATAATAATATGTTTCAGAAATTTCACTTTTTAGATATAAAATTAACTTGTTTTACATCAATAAATAGCCTTACATCATGTAAAACTTAAAAAGCTTTATGACCGTATTTTATATATTTTCTTTTCATTTTTGAAAACAATTACAATATCGTTAACGTAGTATATCATAAAACCATTACGATATTTTCGTAATATATAATATATTATTCGTTAAAAATTTGTTAATAAGTTCGTAAATCCTATTAGCGCAACTAAATATTTATACCGTCCGTATTTCGTTTTAAAGACTGTGTTTTTATTTATGTTTTTTTGGATTTTGATAACATTATATTCATCTTTAAAATTAAATATTGTAAATTATTTGGGTCCGTAAAGTTAGTTTTTTACTTCCGTGATTAAATGTAATAATATTCGATCTCTAATAATAATATCGTTTAGTTCTCGATAGTTAATTATAAATCGTAATTTTCTATTTTTTTAAGTGCGAAAAACAAAAGGTATTGTGCTAGTAACTTCGAACATCGAATTCATCCTTTTTGTAACCGATTATTTAGGTATTTTTTAAAGGTGCGTAAATGGTTTTCGCTAAAATTATAAATAAAATAAAATTTCGTATTAATCTTTTTTAAGAATTATCTTAAAATTTTATTTATTATATTCTAATAATTTGATATGGAGCTTTTTTCTGAAAAGCTGCTTATATTAGTGGTATTATGACAGCATAATGATTAAATTTTTTAATTCTTAAGGGTGCTGTTTTAAATCGTTATTTAGTTGTCTTAGTTTCTCTTTAATAGTAGCAGTAATACGTCGTAATTTTCTTTGATGCCCGGTTTTTTTATATCTTGTTCTTTTATGTGGTAAGGTTTTTGTCGCGTTCTTATGCCTGTATTCGTCGTTATTTTCGATCGAATATTAAAATCTCGTTTTTTTCTTTTTTATTCGTCAATAAGATATAAGATAAATCTTATCTTGCTAGTCCTTTTATTTATTAAGATATTATAGTAGCGCATCTATAATAATTCTAAGATTATATACTAATCATTAAATTGAACGATATCGAAATTAACTGTGGAATATCGTCCTTTAATATAAATCTCGAAATAATTCATTTCGTATATAATCTTCCCGGTCTCATAAGCAAATTCTTAATTTTCGGCATTCCTTATTATATAAGATTTTAACTTATATTTTCATAGTTAAATAAGCCCGTTTACTATATCCGGTATAATGTAACTTCTGCCTCAAATTCCGCAATGTATTATTGCGGTATACCAGTATGTGTCAATTCGTATATCTAAGATAATAGGGTTATTAACGACTTTTATCGTCGTGTTTAAAACCTTTTTAGGAACTTTTTCTAATTCCTTTAGGTTCGTTATTTTGCGGCTTTTTTATAGGTATCCTTTTTTTAATTCCTTTTTGAGTTTGTTAAGCTTTGTCTATGCTTTTTTCGTAAAGCGTGTTAAGCTATTTTATTTGTCGTTATTGCTAACATACTGTTTTTTCGAATTATATTAATTGTTTTTAGTTTTGCCGTATTTCGTTTTCTTATTCGATAAATTATTGTTCTATGGTTTCGACCGTATCTTATTATACGTCGTATTACTTAGCATTTTATAATTTATCTATATATTCACGTATTTTTTTCTTAACAATTCGTTAATTTTTTAAATTAATAATAAAGGCTAAATCGAAATAAAGATCCGTAATAACCCTTTAATAATACCTTTTTACCGTACGCAAAATTAACTTTTTTTCGCGCGGTAATCGTATTACTTATAATAAGAACAGGAGTATTTTTACGGATATTACTTTTTTTAGGCCAGGTTTTTGCCTCGGCTAATTAGTAAATATTATACTTTGGGGTTTAAAGTCGAAAATATTGATATTATTCTTTATCGTTTTTATTATTTTCAGTTCGGTTCAGAAAATCGAATCCGTTATAATATATACGTGTAATTTTCCGATTGATATATTGCTTTTACTCCTAATAATCAGGATACTCCTTTCGTCGACAATATATGGCGTACATCCTGCCGTATCGATTAGAGGTTTTAGGATAAACGTTTTTCGTTTCTTTCGAATATTCTTTAGCCATTTTCTAAAAGTATCTGGCTGTTTTTTTGGACGTCTTCTGGGCCAGTTTTTTTTCGGCTTTTTGCACCTTTTGTCGAATTTTTTATCGAGTCAGGTTATTTTTATATTGGATCCGAATTATGTTAATAACCTTGTTGTTATTCCTTTGTTTATTTCCGGACTATCCCTCCGGTACAGGTGTCCAAATATTTTGTCGTAGTTTTTTGGGTGTTCAATATCTGAAAGTTTTATGTCTTATATGTTACGGCCTGGTCACCCGTAAGAGCTTCAGTGTATATATGCAGCTGTAACCACCAGGATAATTGCCACAATTGTGATCATTCCACCGATCTTTTACCCTGGTGGCGTGATGGTATGATGCAGCCATAACATTATTTTGCCACTCTTGAAGTATTAGATTTGGTTTTAACCCTTTTTTGGGCCGTACCCAGGTCCATAAGTCCTGGTGCTATGCTATGGAATGCAAATAGCATATCGCGTTTTTTTTCCCTAATTGGTCGAATAACTTTCGTATCTTAAAATATATTACCCTTTTTTCTCTCTACGTCGTTAGTACAGCCTATTGTTAATCTTGATAATTTCGGTAATTTACCGGTTTAAGATTTTGAGTTTCGAAAGCTTAATAATTGTATCCGTTACCTTATTTTTTAATTTTTTATGAAATATTACGATTAAATTGTTACTTTCGTTATCGGTTTATTCTGCTTTAATTTTAAGACCCTTAAATCTAATAGCGTATTTCGAAATAGGGTTTTTTATGATAGTGGCAAGACTTACTGTACTGCCGTTCGTTTTTCGTCTGGGTTTTCGAAATTGGCCTTTAATTTCTTCTTAAAGTTAATACAACCAAAACAAAATCCTGCTAATTTGCTCCTCATCTGCCTTAACGTTTTTCAGGTAATCTCTTATAACTGGCTTAAACCAATCTAGAATATCTTCCGTAAGGAAGGTTGCTATAACAAAAATTCTGTCTGCAGGCTCGTCCAAATCTTAAAAACGGAGATATGTTCGTGCTTAAATAAGGAAACTTTAAACGCTCCTTTTCCCATCGTAAGGTTAAGGCTTTTTAGCCTAGTGCTTTGGCGTAACAATTCGAATTGGGGTGGTTATTACCTACTTCGCGAACTGTTCAATTTATTTTTTAAGTTCCTTAATTTTGGCTTGGAGTTGCGTAACGGCAAAAGGTGCTTGGGTACTAAAGCGGTACACGTATCAATACCCACCCCCCCTATTTGCACACCCTAAGTGTGACGGCTAGGCGGTTTAACCAATTATTAAACCTTCAGTCGACGGGTTTATGCTAGCAGGAGTATCGTGGGAATCTGGGCAATAAATATAGTAACGTATTACGTCTCGTAATGCTAAAAATACCTTGGGTAACAAAGTATTATTGTAAGCTAAAGTTATTTAAATTATGGAATTAATAAACGTATATATTTTTATACGTTAATTAAATCTTTATTGGATCTTGACGTTATCGCAGATTTAATGCCATAGGATTCGGTTAGTTCTATATGAATTTATTTAGATCTTAATGCCAAAAAAGATCCAAATTACGTAACTTCTTTTTTGTGGGTTCGACCGTTTTCGTAGCCGATCTTAGGTTAGGTCGTAATATAATCTCCCTTTTCCTAGGATTTTTGCCCTTAAAATTTTTTTTTCCTGGTAAGTTATCCTTTTTCACCATAGCAGGTCGTATTGTTAATTGCAAATTTTGTAATCGTCCTAATCCAAAAGAAAACCTAAATTCTTTAGCTGTTTATATTATTAAATTTAATTTTAAAATTATGCCATATACGCCTTATTTCGAAAATGGTTCTAAATGTCAAATAATTAAAAAAAATTCGTCCTTATAATAAATATATTAAAAACTGTCGTCGTTACGATAATTTTGGTATCCCAATCGATTCCTTACGTCGTATTAGGGAAAAAAAAGATTATTTAAATCGTAAAAAAGCTATTACTAAAAAGACGCTTTTACGCCTTTAACAAAAATTAAAAAAGGACTTAGTACGCAAATAAGGTGATATCGACAAAACCATTAATCGCCTAATTCGTTTTTATCGTCAAAAGAAATTTCTTTACGTTAAAGGAGTTAAAATTATTAATCGCAGTTTTTAATTAATGGATAAACTGGACGAATAGAAACGTACGGAGGCCGAAGTTTTTCCTTTTATGCCATCTCTCGATTCCCTTATCTGGTCCATTCCCGAAAACCTCGATTAGGGGGCTTTCCTTGGTAACCCCGTCGTTACTGGTAAAAGTTTTCTAATAGACGTTAGGCATTAATAAGGTTTTTAGCGGATTCCCAGGTATTTTCGGAATCCGGGTACTTTTTTTATTTAATTAGGTACTAGGTAAATCCGTTTTATTTCTGCATATCGAAAATTTTTTCCATTTCGTACGTTTATTCGTCTTTTATTTCCATATCGTTTTATACCGTATACAGTTTAATTATATCTGCTATTAATTCGAATAAAGAAATATAAAAAATTAAATAAAATTTAACTTTTAGTAAAAATTCTAATTAATAATTATTTTCTAAGATTTTTTGGCGATTTTGTAAAAGCCGATATATTTAAAATTAAGTTTTTTGTTAAGTTGTTTCGTTTAAATATTTTTTATAGCAAAGAAAACTATTTCCCCTCCTTTAAAAATTAATCCTTTTAACCTTTTTTCGTTATAATACTTATTTATCTAATTCCGTACGAATTCCAATTCCGTTTTTATTTCTTAATATAACTATTATAATTATTCTAACGTAAAAATTACTTTAACATTAATTAAACCGTCGACGCGTATTTTTTTATAAATTTCTAAACTAAAACCAAAATTTACGTTCGCAAATATTATCCTAATATTTTCGTAATAACTAATATTATAAATTAACTAAGTAATTAGTAATTTTTTAATTTAATTATTTTATTCGTAATGAATGTAATATCATAAATAAGTTTCCATAATTTAATTTATTCGTTCCGTTTATTTATCTATTTAAAATTTAAATACGTTAAATAATTTGTAATTTAGGCCGATTTATACCATAAGGCCTTACCAAAACTTTAATACGAATATCGATCCTTTATTTAATATAATGTTTATTAGTAATCCATATATATTAAAAATATATTTTAAAAAAATAAATGCAAATTATTTTACATTTATATCTTTATAATATAATAAAAAATAGAAAAATTTCGAAAATCGATTAACAATTACGAAAATGTTATCGTAATATATTCCCGTAATTAAATCTTTTAATATAAAAAGCTTAATAATAAAATCGGATATAATTAAATATTATAATTCTTCGTATGGCTTATGTCGTCGAGCCTTTACTTTAACGTAAACATCATATTACCGTATAATTTTCTATATTATTAATTTCATTTTAAAAAAAATATATACGTTAAAGTCGTTCTAAAGTTTTATAAATCCCTGTATATTTATATAATTAATATTCGTATATTTTTCGAATTAAATCCTTTTGGTATTCTTTTAAAACTTATATCTTATTTATTTTTTAATTTTTTAAGAAATTATTATTATACTATGAAATTCTTTAATATATATCGAAAAATATTACCCGAATCGTTATAATTTATCATAAACGTAAATATCCTTTTGTAATAATATCAAAAACTATATGGTTAACTTTAACCAATTTTGTTTCGAAATCTGGTTGCCTATTTAAAACATTTGCTTTGCTATTTTTTGATTTTTTTTTTGTAAATAATAACGAAATCGAAATTCGCCAATTCCTCCGCGTAACGAAATTATCATCCTGTAAATTCCCTAATCATGGTAAATTAGGTAAAATTTTGATAATCCGTATAAACCTTAACCTAATACAAACTTCCCTTTAGGAAATACCTAAATTCTCAAAATACCATAATAATGGCCATAAATTCCTTATTTGGAATACCATAATTAAGTTCGGCGCCTTTTAATTTATACGAAAAAAATATAATAAGGTACAATTTGCCTTAATTATCTTATTATCCGATCATTACGCCTAATACGTAATCCGAAATATCGGTTTCTAATTTAACGGAACGGTTTAAATCGTACATAATCAGTACTAATTCGCTTGTAATTACATCTTTAATATCCTAAAATACCTTTTCCGTATTTGGCGTCCATTTAAATTCTTTTTCTTTTTTTATAAGATTTATCAAAAATATAACTATTCTGTTAAAATTTCGAATAAACTTCCTATAATAATTAACGAATCCAAAAAATACTTATATTTCCTTAACCGTATTTAATATTTGCATTTTATAACTATAACGATCTTCTTAAGGTTTATCCTAATATATCCTAAAGTAATAATATATCCCAGATATTCCATTTCCTATATATGGAACTAACTTTTCTTTACGTTAATAAATAATCTTACGTCCTATAAAGTTCGAAAAACCTTATAAACGTATCCTACGTATACTTTTTTTATCTCCGAAAAAATAAAAATATCATCGAAATAGCAAATAACGAAAAAATTAAGGTATTCTCATAATACATAATTAACCATTCGCTAAAAGGTTATTAATATATTCGTAAATCCCATTAATATAATCAAATATTTAAATAATCCGTATTTCGTCCTAAAAGCTATTTTCCATTCGTATCCCTTTTTAATCCTAATAAGGTTATATCCATCTTTAAGATCGAATGCTATAAACCATTTAGCTCCGTAAAATCGGTCTTTTATTTCCGTAATCAGGGGTAATAATATTCGATCCTTAACAATAACGTCGTTTAATTGTTAATAATTAACCATAAATCGTAATTTCCCTTTTTTCTTAAGTACGAAAAATATCGGATATTCTATTAATAATTTCGAAAATCAAATCCATCCTTTTTATAGCCGATCTTCCAGGTATTTTCTAAAAATACGTAATTCGTTTTTATTAAAATTGTAAATAAGGTAAAACTTTGTCGAAAATCCTTTTTTAAAAACTATCTCATAATCCTATTCGCTATGTTCTGGTAATTTCGTATCGAGCTCCTTTTTAAAAAATTACTTATATCTGTAATACTATAATAATACATTAGTCAAATTTTCTAACTCCTTAAGCTGTTATTCTTTTAGATCGTTATTTAGTTACTTTAGTTTTGTTTTAATGGTAACAATAATACGTCGTATTCTTCTTTACTGCCTATTCTTTTTTTTATATTTTGTTCCTTTAAATAATAATGTATTTATCGTATCCTTATACCTGCATTCGTCGCCATCATCGATCGAATATTAAGATTTTAATTTTTCCTTTTCTTCTTTATTAACAGAGAATAAAATAAACTTTATTTGGCCAATTCCGCCGTTAATCAAAACTCCGTACTGGCGTATCCATAATAATCCTAAGATCATATCGTAATTCCCAAATAGGACGATATCGAAATTAATCGTCTAATATCGTCCTTTAACAAAAATCTCGAAATAATCAATTTCGCGTAAAACTTTTCCGTTATCGTAAGCAAATTCCTAACCTTCGGCATTCGTCGTTATATAAGGTTCTAACTTATATCTCCATAATAATCTAAGCTTATTAACCATATCCGGTATAATATAATTTCCGCCCAAAGTTCCGCAATTTATTATTACAGTATACTAATACGTTCCGATTCGTATCTCCAAGATAATAAAATTATTAACGTTTTTTATCGTCGCATTTAAAACCCTTTTTAAAATGCCCTTTAATTTCTCTAGGTTTCGTTATCTTGCAGCTCTTTTACAGGTAACCTTTTTTTTTAATTTTTATTTGAATTAATCGAACCTTACTTATATTTTTTCGTTTAACCCGTTAAACTGTTACATCTATCGTTATTGCCGGCGTACTATTCCTTCGAACCGTATCAACTATTCCTAATTTTTTTACAGTTTTTTTTCCCATCGAATAAATTATTCTCTCATATTTACAACTGCATTCCATTATGCGTCGTTTTGGCTATCATTCCAAAAATCTCTTATAAATTAACGTTTCTTTTCCTTAATAACCTTTTTTTCGTAAGGATTTATAATAAATACCAATTAAAAATAAAAATCCGTAATAATTCTTTAATAATACTTTTTTACCGTACGTTAAATTAACTCCTTTACCGTTTAATAATTACACCATCTATAATAACAAAAAGAATCTTCCTACGGGCACTATTTTCTTTCAAACCAGCTCTTTATTTCGGCCAACTACTGGACATTTCCTAAGGTTATAATTCGAAATTATTAATATCATTACTTATTATTTTTATTATAACCGGTACGGTTTACAAAGTTAAATCCCTTATAATACATTCGGGTAATTCGTACGTAAATATATTATTTCCATTTTTCGTAATTAGGATATTTTCGTCGTTGACAGTATATAGCATATATTCTGCCATATCGATTAAAAGTTCCGGGATAAACTTTCTTTATTTAATCTTAATATTTATATAACCATCCTTATAATACCTTTTACTATATTCGTATTACCTATTAAGCTAACTTTTTGGCTTTTTGCATTTTTCGTCAAATCTTTTATCGTAATAATCCCTATTAAATTTTTTGCTTATAGCCTGATACGTACTTAACTTGGATTATGTTAATAACTTTGCTATTATTTCCTTAGTTATTCCTAAATTGTCCTTCCGGTATAAGGGTCCAGTTATCCTATTATGGCTTTTTAAGTTTCTTACATTTATAAGCCTTATATCCCATTTTGCCATAATTAAAACACTTAATCTGGCTTTAATTCTGTTTATGGGTAACGCCGAATTCCATAAATTTTAATGCCGTTCCATAAAAAATAAAAAGTATATTTCGTTTTTTCCCTTAATTAAATTTATATCCCGAACATAAAGTATATTATCCTTTTTTCTTTTATCGTTTTTCAAACTATTAATTATTAATCTTAATTACCTCTGTAATATACCGGTCCAAAATAATTAATCGTTTAATCCGAATAATTTCATTTTTTATATTATCTTTCAGCCCTTTATAAAATATATCGATAAAGGCGTTAATTTCGTTATTTCCCCATCCTGCCTTAACCGCAAAACTTTTGAAAGTTACGGCGTATTTAGATATAAATCCTTTTTGTCGGAATTATAAGAATTATTAAACCGTTAATCGGTTTTTATCCGGATTACCGAAATTATTACGCATTTTGTTTTCGAAATTAATATAAATTAAAAAAACTTCGGTAATAAAATCCTCCCTATTTATTTTTCTTACTTTTAAAAAACTTCTTATAATGGGCTTAAACTAATTAACCGTATCTCCTGTTGGGCATATTCCTATTATTAGGACCATATCCGCTAAATCGTTTAAATCTAAAAAACAAAGGTAAATTCGAACCTAAATCAGAAAAATCTAAGGGTTACTTTTTCCATCGTAAAGTTCTGGTTTTTTTAGCTTTATGCAAACGAAAAAAAATTAGGCAAGCGTAACCCTAAATTATTGGACTTCTTTCTCCAGTTCCCGAATTCGAACCTAAAGCTGCTAAATAAAAGTTTCCTAAATACTGGTTAATATTTTGACAATATTAAGTATTACTCAGAGTTTAACGGTACTAATAAACAAAAACTTGCAACGTATAACGGCTAAGCGGTTTAACCAATTATTAAACCTTAAGTCGACGAGTTTATGCTAATAGGAGTATCGTAGAAATCTGGGCAATAAATACAATAACGTATTACGTCTTATAATGCCAAAAGTACCTTAGGTAACAAAATATTATTACAAACTAAAATTATCTAAATTATGGAATTAATAAACGTATATATCTTCATACGTTAATTAGATCTTTATTGGATTTCGACGTTATTGCAGATCCAATGCCATAGGATTCGGTTGGTTCTATATGGATTCATTTGGATTTTGATGCCAAAAGAAATCCAAATCACGTAACTTCTTCTTTTGTGGGTTCGACCGTTTTCGTGGCCGATCTTGGGTTGGGTCGTAACACTAAGCTGGGCCCACTCTGGAAAACAAATTATTATTCTACAGCCCAATTTACTAGCTATTCATACAGAAGTAGCTCTTTTATAATAATTTACACCGGAAGCTTCATAGTTATCATAAGATTCAGGGAAATCCTTCGCCATAACGCTAAGGGATTTCCACTTAGCGGTCAACTCCGCCTGTCGTTTCTTAAGGCCATTCCTAAACTCCCATATATCCTGCCACTTCGCGTAGCGCCTATTAAGGTCTGTTATTTTAACCTTTTTTTCTGGGTACAGGCGTTAAAGCTTTTATTTCGAAATTCTTTTCGCGAAATTAATACCTTACGGCCGCGATTTTTGCGGTCTGGAAATTAATAATCTTTCCAGCCTTAATAATTATGGTCCCAAAATCGCATTTAACTTTGTTCAGTTCCTTTTCCTGCTTTTTAAATTGGCGCGTTAGGTTATGGCTTTGTTTCGAAATAAAGAATACGTCTTAAGATTACTTTTAACGGTTCATCTTTTTAAGAATAATCGGCCGACGGTTAATATTAATTAGCCTTAGATTTAATAGGACCTTTTCAAAGTGAAATAATATAACTCCCGTCTGGAAAAAGCTTAACAGGATATTAAATAAGATAAAGGCCTTTAAAGAAACGTCGTAATAAGTACTAAAAAACCTTTGCTGTAATATAGATATAGACTTATTATAAAAGTATTACTTACGGGTAATAAAATAATAAGACTTTAACGAAAGAAATATTATAAGGTTTTACGATTATATTAAGTACGAAATGTATAAAGATATATATATCGATTATATTTTAAATATATAAAAGAAAAACATAAAATGGGGAGATATAGAAATAATATAAACGTTTAAAATATGAATACGGTATTTATTTTCAGTTTACATTTCGGACCGTAAAATTTCGCAAAGTCATTAAATAATTATTCTGAAATTATTCGAATTTAATGGTATATTATTATATATCTAAGAAATGATTATATTTAAGTATTATTAGATCTAAAACAATTCCTTTGTAAAAATCACAAATAGTAATAACTCTTCGCCGTTCCCGCATATATCTTTAAGAATCAATATTTATGCTGTAAATTCGGATTTCTTAATTTCGGCTTTTTTATATAGGACGTTTCCTAGGACCTCGCCCATATTACATTCGCCTTTCTAAGCGCCGTTTTCGTTTAGGTTGATAATATTCTTCGGCTTAACGTTTTGATTATCAATTTCGCAGGCGAAAAACTCGTAAAAAGTTGTAAAATTTTGTGGTTCATTTTCCTTAATTCGGGGAAATTCGAAAACAAGGAAATTTTTGAATAATATATCGTTATATCGATATAAAAAATTATCGATCTAATGTTTTTTATACTCGTTATATCTCTATAAACCTCCAGGATATATAAAACAAAATCAAAAATTTTAAGCTTTGTCAGAAAACGCTCGGCGACTTTTTCGTTCTTGATCTATAAAGCTAGAAAACGTTTTTCGGAAGGTGTTAGGCGTTATTGCGTTTTTTGAATTTTGTAACGTTCCTATTGCCTCTGTATCTTTCGTATTAAGGTAATTCGATTAACACCTTATTTAAGGGCTGCACGTTTCTTCGGGAGGCCGTTTTCCACGTTTATTCCGGTTCGGGCTAGACGATATTTACGATCGTGATTTATATTCGAAGTGTAAAGCAATTCCGATAATAATTAGTTAAATTGTTATTGTTGTAAAAAGGGAGGTGTTATTAGTTGTAAAACAGCTAGGGTGGGGAAATTAAATGGGTGTACATTGGTACGTGTACCCCTTTAGTTGATATAATAATTAGAGAAATATTGTTCAAGGTTTAATAGTACTATTAAACAAAGCTTACAACTTATAACGGTTAGGCGATTTAACCAATGATTAAACTTAAGTCGTACGAGTTTATGGTAGCAGGAATATCTTGGGATTTTAAGTAATGAAAATAACTTAATTACGTTTCGAAATATCAAATGGATATTAGGTAATGAATTGTTATTGCAAACTGGTATTATATAAAATATGGAAATTAATAAGCATATATATTTTTCTTATTGTTGGCTTAATTATATACAAATACATATCCGGTAGTAATTATAATTTATTAGAATTACCATTGATAATTAGTAATCACTGATAATCATTAGTGATTACTAGTCATCATTGGTTTAGCAGTAATTATTTGTCACGTGACCTGGAAGGTGGTCCGTGTTATTCTTGTTTGATCATTTCTTAAGGCTAGAACTTGTTAGGTTAGAACATTTACTGCAAATAACCAAGATTAACAAAACTTTTAGAACATTTTTTGTACACAAATTATTTTTAATTAATTATTTACAAATAAAACATTCTATAAAAATAAAGATTAATTAAAAAAAGTTTGTATTTAATTATATATATAAATATATTCATATTTTTAAATAATTTTCAGATACCTAAATATTTATTAATAATTTAATAAATTGAAATTTATACTAAGCTTTATTGTCCAAATAATATTTTATCAATTAATATTTTATGTTTGATACTATTTAAAATACTATTTGCACTTTAATCAATTTCAATATAATAAATGACGTTTATACAATAAAGTAGTAATTATAATATACAGTGTTATTTTAATTAAACCTTTCCAATATACGCAAATCAAATTTTAAATTAATATAAAAATATTAACATTTTATATGAACTCTTTTTTAAACATTACAAATTATAGTATCAATAATATTTTATATATTAATAAAAAGAATTATATGTCTTTAATTGTTTCTATCGTCAAGTTTAGTTTTAAAATAATACCATATATACTGTGTGTCTAAATTAACGTTAAATATTAAAAAAGTAAAAGAAATTCGTCGTTATAGCCAATATATTAAGAACTATCGTCTTTATAATAATTTAAATATTCCCATTTATTTTTGACGTCGTACTGGGAAAAGAAATTCGATTAAATCTAAAAAAACTGTTATCGACAAAAGTTGTTTGCGATTTTAATAAAGGTTAAAAAACGACCTAGTACGCAAATAATATAATGTTAACGAAAATATTCATCGCTTTTTTTGTTTATATTGTTAAAAGAAATCTTTTTATAAAAATGAAAATTAAAATTACTAATGGTGAACTTTGATTAATGGACGAACTAGAAAAATAAAAGCGCGTAAAAACCGATATTGCTATAACTGCGCTTTCGGTTAACGTTTTTAATTGGTCCATTTCCGAAGGCCTCGACTAGAGAGCTATTATTAGTGATTTTGATGTTGCTGGTAAAATTCTTTAGCAGGCGCCGAGTATACATTAGATTCTTTACGGGCTTTAAAATGTTCTCGAAGTCAGGATTTTTTTTTATTTAATTTGATATTTGGTTATATCGTTTTTTTCCATCGAAATCTTTTCATTTAATATAGTATATCGTTTTCGGCTTTTATTTATTTTGTACGGTATATATTTTAATTGTATTTAGCATTAATTTCAGAAAAAAAAATAAAACATTTAATAAAGCTTAACGTTCTGTACAAGTTTTAATTAATAGTTTTTTTTGGAAATCTTCTTAGCAGTGTTACATAGACTAATATATTTGAAATCAAACCTTTTGCCACGTTTTTCACGTAAATACTTTTAATAATAAAATAAATCATATTCTTTTCGAAATATATTCGTTTAAGTTAGTTTTCGTTATAATATTTATTTAATTGGTTTCATGCTTAGTATTAATTGCATTTTCACTTTTTTATATAATTATGCAAATCATTTTAATATTAGTATTATTTAAATACTCAAATTTTTATCTTATATTTTTGTAAATATTTAACACACAATTCATATATATATATTATGAATTTATTTTGATAGTTCTACAATAATTTATATTCTATGTTAATTTAAAATACGTTATGCTTTAATTTGACAACTTTATTTCTAATCAATATACTTTCGCAAATATAATCTTAACATTTGATTTAATTATTTTATTTAATCAGTAATCACAAAACGAACATCTTTTTATATTATAAATATTTGCCACATGTTTGAATAAATGTAATATTTTATCGACTATAATTTCATGGAGTGATCGGTATATATGAAATACATTTTGAAAAAGAATATATATTTGTTTATTGTTACTATTTTTTCAATAAGACAAAAAATAAGAAACTTTCGTAAACTTATTAACCATTACGAAAATATTATCGAAATATTATACTTATTATTATATTTTCGGATAAAGAAAATTAACAATAAACTTTATAGTAAGTATAACATATCTGTTAATATATTTTATGATATTTTCACTTCAGTATAAAACTTATATTGCTATCTTTAATTTCTAAAAACTATATACTCGTTAAAACCTTTTAAAGCTTTATATAGTCTCGAACCTTTTATAATTTATGTTTATATATATTACCTATTAAATTTCTTTAATCTCATTCAAAATATTAATTTATTTAGTTTTTATTTTTTTTAATACTCATTTGCACATTTCCTTTTTTTATATATATTATATATTTTATTCCTTGTTATTATAATATATTATAACCTGAAATATGTTCAAAGTAATATCGAAAACTTTATATTTAATTTTAATTAATTATTTTTCGAAGTTTTATTATTTATTATTACAAAAACAGGAGTTTTTATCTCGAAAAGACCGACCTTTAAGGCGTAGTATGAACCTGTCACGGCTAAACTCCGGACAGGGAAACTGGGCTCTCAAGATGATCTGGTTAATCTGGGTAATCTGGGATCAGATTATATAGATCTAACAGATTTACGATATACTCACTTTGGGAATTGGGATATATAAAAATCAGTTTTATATATAAATAATATTTATTTAATTTCCTTCTGAATTATCAATTTAAGTTTTTAATACCAAAATATCTTACTTTATTGAATTAAAGGAAATATTTTAAACCTTTTTAAAAAATTAATTATTAAATTATTTTTCGCGTTATTTTCATCTGTAAACTAAGACTCTTTTCACATATTGCTCGTACCTCTGGGTGGATATATAACAGATTTATTATATTTATTTGTTATCTTAATTTTACTATTTTTCCACCATTGTTTGTAAATAATAAAGAAATCGAAATTCGTTATTTTTTCTATAAATCGTAATTATCGTTTAATAAATTTTCTAGTCGTAATAAAATAAGTAAAATTTTGTTCATTTATATAAACATTAATTTAATAACAATTTTCTTGAAGAAAATATTTCCACTTTTTAAAACTTATAAAAATAATTATAAGTTTTTTATTTATAATTATGTAATTAATTTAGATTTTTCTAATTTATTCAAAAATAATACAATAAAATATAATTTATTTGAAATATTTCGTTGGTTAAATATAATATTTAATATATAATTGTCAGGGGATAAGGAAGTGTGCTAAGGAAGTGTGCGTATCATAAAGGAGACGCCAAGCATTCTACGCGTCATCCTTACGCAATCGCTACGAGGCAGGTGCGGGGTAGTTGCTTTATAAGTAGTTGCTCACTTCCTTCTTAGGGAAGAAGAGCAAGCTTCAAACTGGTCCTTAATATACTCGTATTGTTCCTCTCACTCTGATCTTCAACAAAACATGACAATAATTCAAAACATAGTTTTGTATTTTAATAAGATTTATTAAATTATATATAATCAATATTCATTTCTGAGTAGCAATAATTTTCATTATTTATAATATTTATTTCAAAGCCTTTTTAACTACATTAACTAAATATGCAATAGTTTTATAAAAAGTCTCGCATAAAACTAATATAATACCTCATAAATTTAAAAAAGGGTTTTTTTATTTATCGTTAAACTTTATTATATTTCGAAATAATAACATATTTTAAATATTTTAATATTTGTATTTATAAATTTAACCTTTTTATATTAATTCTAGATTTAACGTATTATAAAAGTTAAAAAGCCTGATAATTTTATTGTATATATCTATTTTTGCTTTCCAAATATATAAAACTATTATCAAAATATTATATAATAACAGTTTAAAAGTACTTTGGTAATACAGAATTTAATATCTGTTAAAAATTACTGCTACCTTAGTAAATTTCACGAACGTAATTAAATATTGAAAGACTTCATATTTCCTTTTAAAACTTATTGCTTACTCGTATATTTTTAATTCTAATAAAATGACACTTAGTTTTAAAATTAGACATCAGAAATTATCAAATTCTATTTAATCTATTTTTTATTTTAAGAATTAAAAATAATAATATTTAATTTATAATAATTATATGATTTAATGATCGCTAATTAATTACAAATAGTAATTTGTTATGTTTTTAAATTCGAAAAATATGCAATGTCTTGCTAATAATTTTAAGAATTAAAATTATTCTTTTTATAACGGGTTTTCCAAAATATTTTAAAAATACCTAATTTTCTTAAGTGAAAATTATGAATTAGGTAAAATTTTACAATTAATTTTGTTTTAAACTTATTTTGAAAGTTTATTTATTATATTTTAATGATTTCACGTTAAATGTTTTTTCAGCAACTATATATATTAATTAAACATTTTAATTTTCAGTTATAATATTATAAATTGTTGTTCAATTGCTTAATTTCGTGTTAACAAAAAAGAACCTTTCGGTACTAACGTATTTATGGTAGTTCTAAAATTATATCGTACTTCTTAAATAAAACGATGTCGAAATTAATTATTTAGTATTGTTTTAAAATAAAAATTTCGAAATATTTAATTTCGCATATAATTTTTCTGTTATCGTAAACGAATTCTTAATTTTTGGCATTTGTTGCTATATAATGTTTTAACTTATATTTCCATAGTAATTTAAGTTTATTAACTATATATGATATAATATAATTTCCGCCTAAAGTTCCGTAATTTATTTTTGCGGTATATTAATACGTTTCGATTCATATATTTAAAGTAATAAAGATATTAACGTTTTTTATTATTACGCTTAAAGCTTTTTTTTAAAATTGCCTTTAACTTTTCGGGGTTTCGTTATTTTGCGGCTTTTTTTATGGGTAATCTTTTTCTTTTAATTTTTATTCGAATTTATTAAGTCTTATTTATATTTTTTCGTTTAGCGCATTAAGCTGTTATATTTGTTATTATCGCCGACATATTATGCGTTCGAATTTTATTCTTTATTTTTAGTTTTATTATAATTTCTTCTTTATCGAATAAATTGTTTTTTTATATTTATAATTACGTTCTATTTTAAGTCGTTTTAATTGTCGTTTTAAAAATCTTTTGTAAATTAATATATTTTTTATTAAAAACTTTGTTTACTTAAAAATCTATAATAAATCCTAACTGAAAATAAATGTCCGTACTAACTCTTTAATAATTTTCCTTTACCGTATATTAAATTAAATTCTTTCCCGTTTAATAGTTATATTATTCATCATACCAAAAAAGCGTTTTACGGGCATTATTTTCCTTTAAATTTACTTTTTGCTTCGGCTAATTGTTAAATGTTTCCTGGGGTTATGGTTCGAAAATGTCGACATTATTATTTATCGTTTTTATTATTTTCGGCATAATTTGAAAAATCGAATCCATTATAATATATATAGGTAATTCGTTCCTATATATATTGTTTTTATTTTTCGTAATCGGGATTTTCTCTTCGTCGACAATATATGGTATATATTTTGTTATATCGAATAAAAATTCCGTAATAAATCTTTTCTATTTAATTCTAATATTCGCGTAATTATTTTTATCATACTTTTTATTATGTTTGTAGTAGTTATTAAATTAACGTTTTGGTTTTTCGCATTTTTCGTCCAATTTTCTGTCGTAATAATCCTTATTAAATCTTTTGTTATAAGCCTGGTACGTATTTGGCTTAGATTATATTAACGGTTTTATTATCGTTTTTTAATTATTCCTAGATTATGTTTCCGGTATTGGTATTTAATTATCCTATTATAACTTTTGGGCTTTTTAGATTTTTAAACTTTATATTACATTTCGCTATAAATAAAGCATTTAATTTAGCTTTAGTTTTATTTATGAATAATACCGAGTTCTATAGATTTTGGCGCCGTTTCGTAAGAATTAAAGGGCGTATCTCGTTTTTTCCCCTGGTCAAGCTTATTATACCACGATCGTAAGGCATATTATCCCTTTTTTTATCGCTTTTAAAATTATCGATTATGGATTTTAATTATCTTTATAATATATCGGTTTAACGTAATTAATCGGTTAATTCGAATAATTTTATTTTTTATATTATCTTTTAACCTTTTATAAAATATATTAATAAAAACATCGATTTTATTATTGCCCTATCCGGCTTTAGCCGTAAAGCTTTTAAAAGTTACGGCATATTTTAACGTAAGTCCTTTTTATCGAAATTATAGGAATTATTAAGTTGCAAATCGTATTTTATCTGGATTACGTATATTATCGCGTATTTTATTTTCGAAATTAATATAAAATGAAAAATACTTATTAATAAAATCTTTTTTATCCGCTTTTCTTATTTCTAGAAAATTTCTTATAATAGCTTCAAATTAATTAACCGCATTTTTTATTAGACATATTCTTATTATTAGGACTTTATCCGCTAGGTTATTAAGATTTAAAAAACGAAGATAAATTCGTACCTAAATCAAAAAAGTTTAAGAATTACCTTTTTTATCATAAGGTTCCGGTTTCCTAAGTTTTATACGGGCGAAAAAGGCTTGGGTAAATAACATAGTTCTAATTTGTCGGATCTTTCTCTTTAATTTCCGACTTCGGACCTAAAGCTGTTAAATATGGATTTTTTAAACGTTAATCGATATTTTAACAGTATTATTAAACAAAAGTTTGTAACGTATAACGGCTAGGCAGTTTAACCAATTATTAAACCTTAGTTGTACGAGTTTATATTAGCAGGAATATCGTGGCAATCTAAGCAATACATATTGTAATCGTATTACGTTTCCTAATACCAAAAGTGCCTTAGGTAACGATATTATATTGCAAACGATTAATATTAATAAATATTGCAAGTTAATACTATTTAAATTATGGCAACAATAAGCGTATATATCCTTTTCCTACTTGCTGGATCACCACCAGTAAATTGGTAATCCGGCTTACTAGCTTACCACCAGTGAGTTAATGATACATCACGTGACCTGCCCCACCACGCACTTTTGGTTAGGTCATGTCAGACCGTTTCTGGAGACCGTAGCTCGTTAGATTATGACAATATCGTAATTTCTAAATAAAATGATATCGAAATTTATTATTTGGTATCATTTTTAAAGAAAAATTTCGAACAACTTAATTTCGCGTTAGATTTTTTCGTTACCGTAAGCAAATTTCTAAAATTCGGCGTTCGTAACTATAGATGGTTTTAAGTTGTATAGTTATAACAATTTAAGCTTATTAACCATATTTGGTACAATATAATTTTCAACCAAAGCTCTGTAATTCACTATTACCGTATACCAATATATTCTAATTTCTATATCTGAAATAATAAGGGTATTAACCGCTTTTATCGTTATGTTTAAAGTCCTTTTTGAAAATTCTTCCTAATTTCTCGAGGTTTCGTTATTCTGTAAATCTTTTATAAATAAATCTTTTTTAATTTCTTTTCGAACTTGTCGAACCATATCTATATCTTTTTATATAGCGCGTTAAACTGTTATATTTATCGTTATTGCCGGCGTATTGTTCCTTCGAACTATATTACTTATTTTTAATTCTATTCTAATACTTTTTATTATAAAGTAAATTATTTTTTATATAGTATATAGTAGCTTACTTGATTTTCTGCGATTCCTTATTTCTCTCATAAAATCTCTAAGTAAACTGTCGAATTACTTCCGTAAAAGCTTTTTTTTCGATAAGTGTTATAATAAATGCTAATTGAAAATTGAGATCTGTAATAGCTTTTTAGCAATATTTTTCCACGGTATACTAGATTAACTCGTTTTTCGTTTAATGGTCATATTATTTATAATAACAAAAAAGGTGTTTAAAGGGTATTATTTTTCCTTAGATTAACTTTTTATTATAGCTAACTAGTAAATATTATCTTCTGGGACTATAAATCGAAAGTACTAATATTATTATTTATTATATTTGTTATTTCTCGTACGGTTTGAAAAATCGAATCTCTTATAATATTTATAGATAGTTCTTTCGCGGACATACCGTTTCCAAATTTTATAATTAAGGTACTGCTATCGTCGACAATTTATACCATACATTTTACCATATCGATTAGAAGTTCTAGGACAAACGTTCTCCGTCCATTTCTGATATATTTTCAGCTATTCCTTAAAGGCATCTTGTTGTTTTTTGGACGTTTTCTTGGCCAGTCTTTTAGCTTTTTATATTCTTTATCGCATTTTTTATCGAGATATTTCCTTTTCGTACTGGGTCCGAATTATGTTTATAATTTTGTGATCGTTTTTTTGCTTTTTCCTAAACTATCTCTCCGGTATAGATATTTAAGTATTTTATCGTAATTTCTTAGGTATTCGATATTTAAAAACTTTATATACTATTTTGCTATAGTTAAAATACTAGATCTAGTTTTAATCTTTTTTGCACTGTACCCACGTCTATGGGTCCCGGTTTTATGCTGTAAAAAATGCTATTACGTCGAAAAGTATTAGTATTAGTCGTATATCGAAATTTATTATAATTTTTTCGTTTAGCAGCTTTAATACGCTAGGCATTTTACCGGTCGTTAATTTCAATTATGATAAGGATAAAATTCGATAAATAATCGGGTCCATTAAGTTCAAACTTTTGGAGAGCATTTACGTTTTTAAATTATCGAAAAACTTGATTATTAACGTTTTCTATATTTAATTTAATCTAGATATTATCTACACAAACGTATTATTATAACCAAATGTTAATTTCCTGTATCGTAATTATTTAATTTATATTTTTATATTTATTTTCTTCGTTTATTTTTCAAACAGCTTTTGTAAATTTTTATTCGAATTCGTCGTAATTGTTATAAATTCGTATTACTTCCGCATGTTAATTTTCCGTCGGTAAGGTAATATCTTCAGTTTTAGCAAACTTAAACCAAATAACCGTATTTTCTGCAAATCGTTTAACCGCAAATTCTATTGGTATAATACACGTAAAAAATCAAATAAAAAAATATCTAAAACATACTTGGTATTAGGTTAAAAATAATTATGATTTAATTAATGTTTTCGTAGAAAGTTCCGGTTTAAAGGGTTTAAAAACCTTTTTGAATTCCTTAATAAAATTTAGCTAAATACCTTGTTTCGTTCGAAAGGATTTTTTAATTTCGGAAGCTTTTTTTTCTTAGGTTTTTTATAAGCGGCTTAAAAAGTTGTCGTAAAATTATTTTGTTTTTTTTTCAAACTAAGTAATACGTTCGTTTATAACATCCAGGCGTTAAAGAATTCTTTTTCGAAAAAAGCGAAATTTCTTTTTTTTGGGATTTCATTCCAATATTTGAGTTATTAAGGATATGGTAAATAGACTATTCGAGTTGCTTACTGGTAAATATAGTGTCGGCGATATTGCTTAAAGTTTAACGATATTATTAAACAGAAGCTTGTAACGTATAACGGCTAAGTTAATTAACTAATTATTAAATCTAGGTAAACAGATTTATATTAACAAAAATATCGTAATAATCTAAATAATAAAAATAACTTAATTATATTTCGTAATATTAAAAGTATTCTCGGTAACGAAATTATAAGTATTAATAAACATTACAAACTGTTGTTATTTATATTATTTAAAGCAGATAATACGTATATCTTATATATTATAATAGTTTTGGTTTTATTTAGGAATATATAAATAGCTTATTAGTACTTTTTGTTGTGGTCGAATGAAGTTTAATCGATGTTATTCGACCAACATATGTTACTTAATTTGTTTTTTGGAAGTCGGTAGATTTGATTTTTAGCCCGATCGTTTTTTGTGACCTTCGCGTATTAGATCATAATATATTTATATTAATTAAAATTCAAAAAAGAATTTCAAAATTAGAAATATTTTGATTGGTAATGTATTTTATTTTTAATATAATTTAAATGTTAATTAAATATAGATATTAGTATAATTAAATATCGATTGCTTTTATCGCAATTATTTTATTTATATTTCGAAATGTAATTTTTTCGCTTAGTATTTTAAAACTATTTAATAATATTTAAGCAAATTATTTATAATACTTATATAATTATCTTACTCTAATATTTTAATTTTTTAGATAAATACATAACATATAGTTTATAATAAATTCGAATTAAATAAACACATTTTTTATACCTTGTTTTATTACGAATCTTAATTACGAAATAAATATGGTAAGTTAAATAATGAAATATTCAAAATATATTCGATACTATGTATAAAGTATCTACAGTTTTACGAAAATATTATTAAATAATTCCAGACTTAAGAATTTTAAAACTTTTGTAAGTTTTTTTTTGGTAAAGCTTAATTAAATAACTTGATTTATTTTAATAAACCTTTATAAAATCCGAAGTTTTATTTACCTTATCGTAATCAGGACCTCGTTTTGGAGGTTGTAACTGCGCCTGCGGCATAACAATCGTAACTTTAATTATAGCTTTTGATTAAGAAATATCTGTCAGGGGTTTAATATATTAGCTAAACTCCTTTAAGAATATTACCCATAAAAATAACAAAAATTTCAAAATAATGCTTAATAGCAAGTTATGATTTTTTCGTTCCGTTTAATACATTTTTATATAAATTTGCAAGGATTATTATTATTAATTTTAATAATATATGATAATTACAAAGTGCTTAATATTTTAACGTATTTCATTTAACGTAAAAATATAATCTTTATTTTTTAAGATAATAATAATTTTAATTAATACGAAATAAAAATCGTTATAATAAAAAGATACCCCAAAATCCCGATTAATACATATTATAACTTTTTACCTTTTTCGGGCCAATACGATAATACTATAATTTTATAAATCAAAATAGTAATATATAAAATTTGAAATCGTCCGTAATAAATCCCGAAATATATATTTTTTGTAATTAACTAAATATAAATAATATATTTAAAAACTTAGAGTAAATATCTTAAATATTTAAATATTTAACTGTTTAAAGCAAAACGTTTATTTTTATCCGACATTTTTACCGGTTTCTTGCCGATATAAACATAATTAACCTATATATTAACGTTATATATACGGCCGATAATTTTACGGAATTTTGCGTTATCGATTTATTTGCCTTATATTAGGCGTTATATCTGGCGGGTAAGGCCGTATTTTTCAAAAAAAACAGGTCGATATAATATATAATTTGGTTTTCGAAAAACTTAATATTTTTTTCATTATTAAAATAAGTTTTGAGAAATTTTTAATTATTTAAGCCTTTTTTTAATAATTAATTTAATTATTATCCAGGTCGTATTATTAATTAAGTTAATGGAAAGATCACAAATTTTTATATTAATAATTTTATATTTTATTTTTATTTTAATATTTGCGGATATGAAAAAAGTTAACCGAAAAATATACCATCTTATAGTTGCCGGACGGTATAACCATATTATTTTTAATCCTGAATAAATATCGAACGATTAATTTTAAATTATTATATTAAATTCTATTTTCGAACGATAACATGATTTGGTTCTTATGGATAAAATATATTTATTATTAAAATAAAAAACGTTTTTAATTTTAATATATCAATATTTACAATTTAAATTTTATTTTCTTTATTTATATATATTAATTTGTATATAAAATAATTATTAGTAATACTATAAAAACAAATTGCGAATTATGGCGCTTTTTGTTAAATTGGCAACTTAATTAAATATGGCTATAAAACGGGAACCCGGCATTATAATATTAATTATTTCGAAATTAATAATATTATTATTTTATATCTAAAGGTTAATATTTAATTTAAAAATACTTAAACTTTTTAATAATTAATATATCCGGGCTATTAAATAATATCCCCTTAATTTAACTTAATAATTTATATTATATTATTAACATTATTATTTACATTAATAATAAAGCGAAAATTATGGATATCCGTAATAATTTATTTAGAATTATAATAAACCGGAGGTATTTATCGAAAATTATAAAAATACTTAATAAATTTTATAATGCCGAAATATTTAATAAAAATTAAATTTATATATATAATAATTTAAACGAGTCGGATAATCTTATTTATATCGTTATATTTATTATCGTTTTTCGATTAAATATAGATAGTCCGGATATTAATCGAATAATATAATACGATATATCGTAAACCTTTTCAATTCAGAACATATAGTAACGATTTAATTAAGCGGTTTATAAATATTTACGATTACTATAATTAATTATAAATAAGCCATATTATTTAAACCTTATTAGGTGTTCGATAAATATAAAATTAAACCGTTTATTTTAAAAAGAAAATAAAATAACGAAAAGAATTTAGGCCTGGCAAGCTAAAAACCGTATTACCTATAAAAACAAAAAGGTTATAATAAAAAGTAACGTAATAAATTCGGATAATAAAAAAGATAATATGTAATTTATCGCATATAATCCCGATAAAAATTAAGTATTTATTGAATTTTAGTTTTAACTTTCGGCCGGTTAAAATATTACTTTTAAATATCCGAAATAAAGCAAGTTTAATTTGCGGTACCGGACAAAAATAAGGCCTTAATAATGTATGTTATTTAACGGCAAATATGTACGTAAAGCGATTTTAATATATTTAAAAAAAACGAATTTATTATATTAGAAAAACATAATAACCTAATTTCGGCTAGACTTTATGATAATATATATATGCTTAATTTTCTTTATATAGACGAACCTTTAAATTCGAAAATATTGACATAAAAATAACTAAAAACTGGTTCGGCAAAGTCGGCAATTTGGGAAATAATAAAGTCCTAATATAAATAACAGGCGAATAAATTATTTTTTACGTAATCGTTTCGGTTTGGCGGTAAAAGAACAAAATAAATATTTATATTTATTAAATTTAAACGGTTTTTACTTAATAGATTTTCGAATAAATTAAACGAAATTAAAAGTTTATATTTAATTTAAAACATAATTAAATTAATTAAGACAATTCCCGGTTTCGACAAATAATAATATTAAAGTAGCTTAAAAAACCGTTTATGTTTTATATTATATATAATTAACGAAAAAGTTATATTTTCGATTTTACAAAAAATATAAATAGTTTTTTGGAAGTAACGGAAGTGACTTTATCGATAATAGCGTCATTATATTTTTATGCTATAAATCGATTTATATAAGTTACGGATTATTATTATATTATAAATTTAATAAATATCGGAAAAAATTATAAAGCTGTTTTAAATTACGTTTTATATTAATTAAAATATACCGTATATAATTATTCGGTTTAAATTAATAACTAACGGTTTAATGGTAATCGTAATAAGTTAAATATTAAACTAATATATAATTTATATATTTTCGTAATTTGAAATCGTAATTTTGGTAATAGTAATACATATATTTATACCCATAATTCGTAACGTAATAAATAATTTTAATTAAAAACTTACTTCGTTTTTAAATATTTTTAATTTTCCATCCCCGTTTTCGTTACAGTATTTATATTTGCATAATTCGTTTATTTTTATATCGTTACCGGAATCGCCTGCGTTACAAAAACGTAATAATTTACAGCTTAACCTTATAAATAATATATCGGAAAAAATTAAAATAATAATTTTTATCGAAATTAAAAAATTACGCGTTAAAAATAAATAGTACTTATTAGATAATAATATCAATAACAATTTATAAAATAATTGCGATATTAAGTTAAAAAGCAAAAAACGAAATTTTGCGAATTTTAATTAAAACCGATAAAAAAATTGCGTTCGGTTTTAACGTAATATTATAATTCTAAAATGCGGTAATTATAACTATTTATATAATAATATTTAAAATTATTAATATATTATTTATTTATTAATTTTATTATTATTATTAATTTTTAATTTGTTAAATTTTATATACAATATTAATTTATCTTAATCCGGATTAATTATGTGCTGTAATAAATATATAGTAAAACTTTTCAATCAAAAAAATAAATACAATTTTACATTATCTAATTCAAATTATATTTTATCGCGGTTATTAACAAATTATCCTTTTAATTTATAGCCCTTAATTCATAACGTTAAATTAGAACTTTTTAAATTTTGTGTTCCGGTCCTTTTTTTCGAATTCGTTATCTTAATTTTTCAAATATTTCTATTTTTTTAACCCTTAAAATAACTTAATTCGGATTAAATAATTCAGGTAAATAATGGATTATATAAGGAAATAAATAATATAAATAAATTTTCGCCAATATTAAAAAAGCTATTTTTTCGCTATTAATATAGCTGTTTTTATATCCGTTTTTCTTTAAATATTAATTTGAAACATTTAAAATCCCAGATTTATAATAAATCCTTATTAATTACGTTTTATAATTTTATTTTTTATAATTAAAATTAATATTTATCAGCATTCGGTTTTGATTAATATTTTTCGAAACCGCTCGTATATTTTATCGTTATTTTATTGGAAATTTTAATAATTATTCTTTTTCGAACTGGGGCTTTTTGGTTCCTTTAGTACAGGTTAACGGCCCGATCTAATTTTTTTCTTTTTGCCGTATTTTCTCTTTGTCGGCATAACTAAGTCACCGGCTGGTTCTAGGAATTCCTTTATATCAAAATTTTACATGAATATAATAATAATCGGATATTCCGGGTAACCGCCGAAATTTTCAGTATTAATACTGAATATGCCGTAATACTTAAAAATCTAATTTTAATATAAAGTTAGTTATTCAGTAATTAATTACGTAAAATAACAAAAAAAATTTCTTTAATATTATAAAAATAACGTTTATATAATATATACTATAAAATATATCGCAATTTTATATTTTTAATATTATCTATATTATATAAATCGTTATAAATTATAAATTACTAAAAACGGTTAACGGCCTGAATTATACGATTTTTTAAAAGGTTTGCGCCGGTTAAATCTGTAATATAAAAAATGTTTATTTTATGGTTTTAATAACTTATTATTTAATAATAATTATTATTCGTATTTATAATTTTATTATTATATTCTGATATAAGCAAAAAAACAAATAATATTATATATTATTTAATACCTGTTTTCAGATTTCCTGAAAACGAAATTTAAAAATTATTAAAATATATAAAAATATTTTTATTAACTTTTTTTAAATTATATATATATAATTAAATTCTCGGAATATTTATTTAAATATTATTTCGAAATTATTATAAATAGAATATGTATTAATATATATAAAACGGTAAATAACTTATATTTTTTAATATCTGGTAATAAGATTTATTGTATAAAAACTTCATAGTAATAAATTTTTATTAAATAATTATTTAATTTAAAGAAAGTTTATTTTGTAAGTTAAGGCAAAATTTAAAAAAACGGTATATATAATAAAAAATAAAGTACGAAAAATAACGCAGTAATTCATATAATTTATATCGAAAATTAATTTAATACCGTTATAATCTTTATATCTATTTTAATTTTATATTAAGTTATTATATATTTTCCGAATACCATTATTATATTTTGTTTTATTAAACAGTAATCATACCATTATAATAATTACATGATATTAAATATATATAAATAAATAATTATAATTGAAAGATTTAATAATATTATAAATTTACAGATATAAAGACGTCTTAATTAAAACCAAAAATATAAATAGAAAATAGAAAATATAATAAATAAGGTAAAATTCGTATATTAAAATATTTTCGGAATATATTACTAATATAAATAAACAATATATAAAAACTTATAATATATAAATGGAATATGCAAATAATTTATAAGTGATAAAAGTATTCTAAGGTAATATATAAAACTAAAATTAAAATATATATAAATATATAAATTATTAGGTTTATATAGGTTATTAAATATAAATAAAAAATTAACGTTATTTTGTTTTAAAACCAAGTAATAATATATAAGAAAAAAACCTAATAATTATATATAGTTTATACGAAATTTATATTTTGTTATAAAATATTTAATATAATTCATAAAATTATTTCGATTAAATATATATTAAGCATAATAATTATAATTATATAATATATAATTAATATTATTTATTTAATTATAATGTTTTCGATTTCCAAATATTTAAAATATTTTAATATATAAAATTATATTATTTATAATATAAAAGTTATTAACCAGTTTTCTTTATTTAATACCCGAAATCTGTATTATAATATATAATTTTACATGTTTTACGATATTAGAAAAGGTAAATAAATTCTTTGCCAATATAATAAAAGTAATTTCTGTTGTGGTTCCCGATAATATATCCCGAATAAACCCAAAAAACCTTATTTAGCCGATTAAAAGGTTAGATTTGCTAATAATATTTCCGAGAAATAACTTGTTTCCAAAAAATAACCTACCTTTAAAAAATAACTGTAAAAACGGGTAATAAAATTTCGGACCAAAAAACAACCGGAATAAGTACTAAAACAAAAACAAATTACTTTCGAGAAATAATTTTAAAAACGGGTAAAAAAATCTTTAACCAAAAAACAGCCGGAACCGATATTAAAATAATTTGCGATAAGGCGAAATTATCGACGTAATCCCGATTAAGCCATTTTCGTATTAATTAAATAATATTAAATTATTTTAAGATATAAGATATTTTTTACGAAAAATATATATAATACGCAATCGATTTTGGATATTAGATATATGTTTTAAGGTTATATTAATATGGCGGAAAATTAGAAACAAACAAATATTTTATATTTTAATATTAATACGAATGAATATTAATTAAAAAAATGTTATAATTATTAAAGATTTCTAAATTCGGTAATATTATAAAAGGGTTATATTACTAATAAGAATTTTTTATTAAAAAAAAATACGGTATTGATATAAATATTAGATATTAATAATATAATTTAAGATATTTTTCGTAATTACAATTTGTAAAATAAAAATTAGATTATAACGGATTATACCGACCTAATAAATTATTAAATTATTAAGTTAATTACGGACCTTTAATTAATTACGGTTTTTATAATGTAGCGAAAAATTATATAAATCGAAAATTATATAAACGATGCGAAAAGAGGGTTATAATTTTAAAGATTAAGCTGTTAAAGAAATATATCATTATATAATTAATGTATAAATATTATAATTTACGAAATTATACGAATAATAAATATGCAAATTACGTATAAACATGCGGCGAAAAATATTTATATACGATTCCCAAATATTCGATATTATTATATAATTTAAATAAAAAACCTTTAAGGAGATTTTAACAAAAATATTATATTTAAAACGAACAAAAATTTGGAACCCGAAAACGTAAAAAAGGTTATTAATGTATAGGTTATAATAATGCGCAAAAAAAAGTAAAACGGGGGAAAAGAATCTTAGAAAAGATTTAAGAATATTAATTAGTAAATTAATTACAAACGGGGTATACAGGTTAATTTAAAATTATACGTTATATTTAATTATAAGTAATACGATATTTTTATACGATTTTACGAAAAACAAAATATTTAAACGGGATATAATTAATTCGGATTACGTAAATTATAGATTTAATTATTTAGGTTAATGTTGTTAATAATTATGCTGCGTACCGTATTATGGAGTATTATTTTTTTTATTTACGGTTTTATTACCGGAAATAAACAGGTTACGTTAATATAATAATTATGTAATCGCAATAATATATAAAATAATTCCGAAATTAACTAATTAGAATTACGTAAGTAATAAAGTTATAATAATATAATAATTATAATATAAGTATTATATTATTTATATAAAAGTATATTACAAAATAATAAAATGATAAAGAATTATATTAACAGTTTATTTTCGTCCGATAAATTTTTATTTCGCTTATTTCACAATAACGATAACGATAATAAATCGTTTCAATTAGGATTATTAATTAAGTTATTCATAATTTGTATTATGAGATTATAACTTTTTTCTGTATACGGGATATTACGGTCGTCCTAAACCAAATTATTTTTAATAAATTCGATATTAAACGCTTTTTAAGGAATTGCATTAAGGTTATTTATAAATTAATTTTCGTTTTTTGCCGTATTTAGTTAATTAAGTTTACTTATATTATTAATAATAAGTACGGTATTATTAAAATTGACAAATTTAATTATTATAGTTTTACGGCCCGTAACTAGAATTTTTCGGATTTTTAGCTATTTTTTTAATCCGAAATGGATATTTTTTAATAAGCGAGAAATGCCGAAGCAAAAAATAAACGCGTTCGAAAATTTCGTTACAAAAATCCCGAATAACGTAGCGTTTATTTCGCAAAAAAGCATAACGAACATGGAATTCGCATTATAGGGATATACGGTATTTAATTAAAAACGAATTTCGAAAAAAAATAATATTAATGTTATATGTATTATTTTCCAACCAGCGGAGTTCGTTAATAAGCTATAGATTATAGTATTTGCCTTTTCGATTAAGTATTTTTTATATTTTCTCCCTGGATTTTATCGGAGCCAGATTTAATATTAAGATCGAATTAATAAGGATTTAATTTAATATTATAAAACGTAATATTTAATTAAAATAAAACATTTTTTGCCATAATTAAATTAAACGGCCTTATAAAAAATAATAATATTGGTATTAACCGTTTAATATAATTAATGTCGTTTCATCGTATAATATACGAAAAATATAAATAAACTTAGATTTTTTAAAAAGAAAATAATAATAATTTCGTAATTTTCTATCGATAAAAATAATATTAATTAATAATTAGTTATTATTTTAATAAGGTTAAAAAAGTTATTGCCTTATAGAATATTGGCCGTATTAAAGATATTTCCGGTCTTATAATTATCTAATAAAAAAGCTTTATTCGAAATATTTTAATTAAGATTAAATCGTTTAATAAGTAATATAAATAAATTATATTGCTAAATTAAAAAATAAAATATTTACGAATTATCCGTTAAATCATTTACGTTATTAGGTAATATATTATTAATAAATAATAACGGAAGAGTTTCGTTAAAAAAATCCTTATTTATTAACGCATCTTAATTAATATTTTGCGATATTTTTTTATTTATCCGGCGTAATTAGGATATTTAAAAAGCATATTATACGCAATAGATTTAAATTTGGCAACGGTTAATCGGGAATATATATATTATATAAATTTAGTAAATTCGGTTTTCGAAAAAAAGTCTTTGATCGAAGTATTCCGAGAAATCTTATATATATTAAACGTTTTTATTATAAATAGTTTATATTAAATACGTAATTCTTATAAAAATAAAGCAAATATGCGAATATTATAGATATAAAGAATGAAGGGTTCGAAAACGTAAAATTTCGATAATTCTTAATATAATTATTTTATTTTATTTAAAAATTAATAATTCATTTTTAAAGTTATTTATATTTTATACGTTCCGGTTATATTATTAGGTTAATAACTACGTATATTTACAGATAAAAAGTTTATTTATATATAAAATAAGGTAGAAATAAAAAAGAATTACCTTTTTTATAATAACGATATTAATTTCATTATAATAATATAATTTTAATTAAAAAGAATTACGTTTTATAATTACATATAATAAGACCATATCATATTTTAATACCATAATTTTAATATTTAAAATTATATTTATAATATAACGTTTTAATACGGTATTATTATTACGGAACATTAATATTATTTTAATTTATTATTACAGCCGTATTTTTGAAAAAAATTAAAATAATTTATATTTTGGCTTAATTAATATTATAAAAAAATAATTTTATTAAATATTATAATAATATCTAATATTTTTAATAATTTTTATTAATTCGTAATTAATATTATTAGGATTTTATTTTTAATTTTTATTAATAAGTTTTATAAATATAATAAACCAAAATTCTCCGGTTTTTCTAAATTAAAACATATATTATATAATAAGCGCCGTTTAATTTTATTAGATATAATTAACGAAAACGAAAGTATTATCGACGGTATTTATAATATTTATTAAAAATATTTTCAAAAAATATTATAAATACCGTCGATAATACTTTCGTTTTCGTTAATTCGTTACGGGGATTTAGGATTTGATTAGTTAATATTTACCGTTATAGAGCGGTACTTGAGTGATTTTGAAGAAATTGGGAAAACGAGCCAGGAAGGCCTGAGCTAGCTGAGGTAAAGTTTTACTTATATTTTTAAACTTTCCGCATATTGTTTAAAGCGAGACAGTAAAATTAATATTTTCTTTTTGAAATAAATCAAACGTTCGTTTAAAAGCTTTAACCGTTTGAAAACCCTTTTATAATTAAACGAAATTATTATTTTTTATTATTTAAACTTATTTTATTATCAAGAATTTCGCAATTCCGTTACTAGTTAATAAATAAAATATTAGTAATATTATAAAAGATTTAATTATAGTGATAAATAAAATTTTATAACGTATAATAATTACACAATTTAATGAAATTTTAAAAGAAAATGGTACAAATATATCTTAATAAAAAATATTATAAGAATATATATAATCAATATACTGATATATTACGTTTCTTAATATTAAAGATACTTTAAATAATGACATTTTTATTATAAATTAATATTGTTTAAATTTTAAGAACAATAGCTATATATATAGTATATAAATTAATTAATTTTTATTAAAACTTTGAAATTATTTAAATTTTATATTTTTAGATGCGATTGGTTTTGTATAAATCTTTTGGATTTTGATGCCAAAAAAGATCTAAATTACGGGACCCATTTATCTGAATACGACTGTTTCCGCGACCGGTTTTCGCTTAAGTCGTAACATAAGGCGACTTTCTTTTTTTAACCTTTTGTTCTTATTGAGTTTTATTTTTAATAACGCTAATTTTTATAATGACAAATTATACTATCAACTACCAATTGTTTAATTATTTTAATTTCACAGAATTTAAAATTTTTACTTATTTATAGTATTAAATATAATTTTGAAATATTACCGTTTATACTTGATCGTTAAAATAATTTAAAATATAAAGTAATTGAAAAGGTCCTTTATTATAAAAAATAAATTACGAATTATCGCCGTTATAGTATTTATAATATTTTAATTAATATTATACGGTATATTAAAATAATAAATTAATTATACTATAAGAAATTCGTTATCCAAAAGTCCTTTTCACCGTTTTATTAAAAGATAAAAGAAAATGTTGTACGTAAATAACTTAATATTAACTTGATATTTAGACTTTTTTTCGTTTGCAATATTAAAAAAAAGGTCTTTTTCGAAAGGAAAGATCAAAATTATTAACCGTAAATTTTAATCGGTAAACGAATTAGACCAACAAAAGCGTATAAAGGTCGAAGTTACCATAATTACACTTTTTGCAAATTTTTTCCATCAATTCTTTTCGGAAAACTTCGATTAAAAAATATTATTAACAATTTGGACATTATTAATAAAGGTCCTTTAATAAACCTTAAGTATTAATAAAACTTTTAGCGAATTTCTAAATAATTTCGATATTTATATAATTCTTTCATTTACTTTAAATACTATGTAAATTGGGGTTTTTAATTTCTTAAAAGATTTTATTTAATAAAATTTTTATTTTCTTATTTTGCATTATTCTCTCTCGTCTAAAATTTATTAATATTTGCTATTTAATAAAATAAAAGCATATAAAAATTTAAAAAAAGGTTCAATTCTTAGCCAAAGTTTTAAACAGTGAATTTTATTAACATTCTTTTATTTATTTTATATTAATCGATATATTTAAAATGAAAGTTTTTCTTAAGTTTTTTTATTTAAATATGTTTTGTAATAAAATAAATTACTATCTATTTTTCGAATATTAATTGTTCTCCTTTTTTAATTATAATATTTACTTATTTAATGGCGTATAAATATTTTACTTAAATTTTATTTTCTTATATAATTATTGAAATTATTTTATAAATCATTATAAATAATGAAGAATAAGGTTAACATTACCGCTTATTTGATATTTTTTAAAATCGTCCTAAATATTATTATTTTTATTTTTATGAAATTTATACGTTAATCGTATAATATATAATTTTTGAAGTTACTTATTTTATTCGTTATTAATATAATATTATAAATAAATTCATAATATTGAATTTGTGTATTTCGTCTACCTATTGGTTAACACCTTGCACCTTTAAAATACTTTACATTTTAAACCTGTTTAGAATATAAATACTTCTAAGAATTTTGGAATATATATCATATCTTTTATTAAAAAGACATTATATAACAATTTATGAATATTGAAAACGTGGGTAAAAAATATCGATATTATTTCATCGATATTTATATTTCTATGATAGCATAAAAGACAAGAAAGGTTTGTAAAATTATTAACGATTAGGAAAAAATTATAGTGATATATTTTTCTTGCTAAACCTTTCAATAAGAGAAGTCTGGTAATAAATTTTATAATAATCGAATTTAATTGTTTTTATTTAAAAAAAGCGAATTACAATTATAAAGCTTTATTAAATTTAAATAGCTAAGTTTGAACTTTATTGTAAAGGAATATTAAATTTATTTAAATTATTGTTTTGTAATTTTTGAAATATTAATAGAATTGACATATTAGTATATATTGTGTTGAGTCTTTCAAAGTTTCTTTCAATTATTATTAATTTTACCAAAACTTTGAACCTATATTTTACGGTAAAATCTCTCTTATTATAATTTAATACCTGTATATATATTTCAATTGTAATATCAAAAGTTGTATAATGTATATTTACGTTCAAACCATAATTTCTAAGCTTAGCTAAACACGCGGAAAATCAATGTAGGATATAATTTATACGGTCAATATTATACTTAATAATTTCGAATTCGATAACTAATATATAATTTTCACAATTAGGATAAATTATACCTTCGTTCTATGAAGTCTTGCTTTAAAGCCGAGTAGTTGCTAATAAATTTCGACTATTGTTACGGCACTAGAAAAGCGGCTTATTTAAGCCGCCGTTTCGCTAAATCTACGCAAGCGCTACGCGCTTGCTAGATAGCTCTCTTCTTTCTTCCTCGTGCAACAACAGAATATCTTCCAGAAACCGAAGAGACGTACAGCGCCGTGACAATTGTAATAAACCTTATGCTTGCTAGGTATATATCGACAGTTATATAATTAATATTTATTAATTTGTTTAAAGAACTTTCGTTACGTATTTAAAGTATTTATTTTTCTGTTTTTAATATTCCTTTAATAAATAATAAAGAATTTCAAATTCCATATTTCTTTATATATTACAATGATTACATTATAAATCTTTAATGTAAATAAGTAAAGTGTTAGTCATTTGTATAAATCTTAATTTAATAAAGGTATTTTAAATAAATATTTATATTTACAAAATATTACATTACTGGCTATAATCTGTTCATTTAGAATATTATAATTAAATTGGATTTTTTAACATTTACAAAAAGAAAATGCCCAAAGGTAAAATTAATATTAATTACGTAGTGATTCGAATCCTTTATTTATACTATAACTCGATATATCGATTTATAACTTAAAGAAACATATTAAATTCTGTATAATTGATATTACAGCGTTAATAATTATATGATTAAGTTCTTTAAAATATTCTTACTATATATTACATTTATTTAGAACTAGTGCTTTAGTAAAATTAATTAAAGATATAATAACTTACTAAGACTTTTAAAAAAACGTTGCATAAACTATAATAAATGTAAATCATATTTATATTTTTTATTGTTGTTAGGATTTAATGTCTTATAACTATAGCGATTTTCTAACGATCTATTTTAAATATTTTAGTTTTTTCTTTATTTAATTAATATTCTCGGACATTAATTAATAATTTAAAGCTTCAAAAGTTTATCAAAACATTAGAAACACATTTTATATCCGTTTCTATAATGTTTAAACAAATAGAAATATTGTTAAAATAATATATAATACAATGATAAAACTATAGTTGTAATAACTAATTTATTATTCGTTAAAACGTTATTAATACATTTCTGAAACTTATTAATAAAATTAAGTATGTAGATAATTCGTATATCGATTTAAAAATCGTTCATTATTTATATTCTTCCCCAACCTTAATAAGTTTGAAATGATTTTGGGTCTTAAATATTAAAAATTATTAAATTTCGTAAAATATGTTTTTTAATTTCGTTTATTAGCTCTGATAATTGTAGATTTTTAACGATAATGTGGTTTAATTATTAATAGCTTTTGATAACCCGTATTTTCTTAATTTTTAATGCGAATAATATACAATATCTTGTGAATAAATTCGAAATTTTAATTTATTTTTTCAGTCATGTCTTCTTGAAACTTTTTTAAAAGTATATAATTTATTTTCTTTAACGTTATAAATAAAGTATTATTGAATAAATAAACTCTTTGTAAAAGTTATTTCGTAATCTTATTTAATATATTTGAGTAATTTTACATCAAGGTCTTTTTAGAAAACTATTGTTAGTATTTACGATATTATAATAATATATTAGTTAAATTGTTTAAATTTTATGTATTTACTATAACGCATTATTTAATGATTTAAACCATATTTTTATAATATTAACGATACGTTAAGTCTTTCTTTAATACGATGTGTTATCATATTTCAATTTTTTATATAATATAATATTTATGATATCTTTTGAATTATATTTATCGTTATTTTTGATAAAATAATATATTTTGGTTTTTTCAAAATCCTACCTATTGATAAAATATAAAGGAAATGTGTTAACTAGTTGTCTAAATAATTAAGGCTTTGGATTAATATATTTAGTGGTTTTTAAAAATTATATCATAGTTTTAAAAAAAACGATAAATTCCAATTCTATGACTTAATATTATCCTTATATAAATTTCGAGATAATTAATTTCGTATTGGATTCTTTATTATAGTAAGCAAAATTTCACCAGTTGGTATTTAGTTTTTTATAATGTTTTAACTTATATTTCCATTATAATTTAGATTTATTATCCAAGTACGATATAATGTAATACTCTTTTATAGTTTAGTAATTTGTTATTTTAATATACTAATATATTTCTATTTTTATATTTAAGGTGTTAAAGTTATTAACAGTCTTTATTATTACGTTTAAAACGTGTTAGAAAATCTCTTTAATGCTTTTATATTTCGTTATTTTACAGCGTTTTTATACGTAACTCTTTTGAATAGTCTTTCTAATTTATCCAATTTTTTATACTTTTATTTATAAATTATTCAATTGAAATATATCTTATTTTAACGACATCTTTATCTTTTAAAATATTGTAATTATTCTTTAATTTGTCTATATACCTTTGTATTAAAAAATTAACTTAATTACTTATTGTAAAATATCTTATCAATATATCTTAATATTGTTTCTTTTTATATTTTATTAGTAAAAATACAAAGTCTTGCCTTAATAATCTTTTTTAAGTTTAAAGTTCATAATAAATACTAATTCAAAATAAAAGTTCGTAATACAGTAGGGGTGCAAAAGTTTCGGTAAATTTCTGCACGCTCCACAAAAACGCGTATTTCTTCTATTTTAACGCCAATACCCTTTATACTTTTATCATAAGTAAACAACCTAATTTGGGTCCAATTATTGCGCGAAAAAAATAGTTACCTCATACGAGAACGAAATAAAAGTCCGAAAAAGATTTAGGTAACGGCTTTACCAAAATCGCGAGAAAATATAGAATATCCCTTATTACCGTTTAAAACGTTTATAATTGCTATACGCGTTAAAGTTTAGCCTAATCTTTATTACGTTCGAATCGCCTATATAAATTTCGGCCGGTTTATAAAAAAATATTTATAATAATTTATTAATTTTAATTTTTTTATATTTATCGTCAAATTTACCGAATTATGTTATTTATATATGTTTAAGTAAATTTTAATGCGGTAATTTTGCCGGAAGGGGATAATATATTAATACGTATTTTAATGTCCGTTTTTAATTCCGGAATATACGAAATAAAGATTTTCTTGGGCTTTGGAATACCGTAATAAGCTTTTTAAATAATAACGGAAAATTTTATTTAGCGACGAAACAAATATGGACCGTAATTACGGTAAACGGGCGTAATACGCTTTTTGCCGAAAAAGTTTTTAATATATTATTTTTTCTTATTTTAATTATTATGTTAATTATTAACTGTTTTCCTTTAAATAAAAAAATCCCGTTTATTACTTAAATATATATAGCCCCGATATAAAAAAAACCGGCCAAACGCAAATATTTTAAGGTGGTATCCGGTATGGAAAACGGAATTTCCTAATAACTTTTAATACGGATCCCGAAACCGCCTAGGGCGGAATAACCGGCCGCGTTTATCGTGATTATTTCGACGAATATTTCCTCGAATATTTCGATGGCGACTTTATCTTTATGCAAAATAACGTTTCCGTCTATATTGCCCGAATCGTAAAGGAATGGCTTTAAAAGCAGGCCGTCGAAATGCTAAAATGGCCCTTATATTTGCCCGATTTAAACCTTATCGAAAATATATAAAAGCTATTAAAAGAACGTATTTAAAAAAAAAAGAACCGAAACTTAGGTTATTCGGTAATACGTAGGAAGCATTAGATTTATTTATTATTACTGTAATTGCTATATAAGAAAAGTTCGTAAAAAATATATTAAATAACTTAATAAATAAGATGTTAAAGCGGATCGAGGTTATGATTATAACTTAGGGCTGGTATACGAAATATTAGAGTAACTTACTGTATATACAATCCATTTATTTATAAATAATTAAAATCGCTAGTAATTTTATTAAGAGTTAGTAGAAAAACGTATAAGTGAAGTTATGAAAGTAGTAGTTGGAAATATAGGGTATAAAGATTAAACCGAGATTTTTGCACTCCGACTGTACCTTTTTAATAATATTTTACATTATGCTAAATGAATTATTATATAAATTAATATCTATTCTAATTAAAAAAACAAAATAGAATTCCTTATATCTGTTATTTGTTTTAATTAATTTTCTAAAGTTATTCTGTTGTCGATTTCTGTTTAAAATTTTATAATTGGAAAATATTATTATTGTTAGTAATTCCCTTTATCTTTTTCGATTTATTTTAAAAAATCCAAATATATATATATATATATAATAATTAAATAAATAGAAAATATTATACTCGTCATATATTGAGATTCTGCATTATATATAATATGCAGCGTATATTTTACCGTAGTGAGTCGCTATCTTAATATGAAAACTTTTTATTTTTCTAAGCTTTTATTCATTTATTTATAACGTTTTATTATTTATTAAATCATGTTAAGCCAACTTCTTAACCGTTTATATTGTATGTTTAAGCCTTTACTAAAATTAGTCTTATTCGTATTATATTTAAATTTTATTAAATACTCTTCTGTTTAAGCCCATTAATTATCTTTTAAACATAATACTGTAATTACTTTAATCTTATAGGTTTTTTTCAAAAATTGTAATAATATTTTGTTCTATTATAATTGTAATATTTAATTTAACATTTATTTTTATATTAAGCCGCTTAAAGGTTTAGAAGATTTGGCATTATATTATAAAACATAACAACGGCGTTGGGTTTTTTTTTCTTTACTTCGCTAATTAATTTCTGTACTTTCAAATTTATTATTTTTATATAGTATTCGTATAGTTTATTGTTAATTGTATTAGCCTTGGTAATTTATAAATATTATACTTTTATTTTAACAACTTAGTCATTTTAGTTTTAGTAACGTTACCGTTGAATGACTTTTCAAATATATAGATCAAATTATTACTTTTATTATGATTTTACTCTATTTTAGCTATAAAAGGTCAAATTACATAGTTTCGAAATAAACTCTTTTTATTATAATCAAAAATTCTATTATGTTTTCGCTCATTTACTTTTTATATTTTTGCAATTATCCTTTAATATTTTTGGAAATTCTCTAATATATTTTAAAAAAAACTTATTAATCATGTTTAATTGGACTTAAAGTATTTTGAATAATTTCTTATTATGAATATAAATTAATTCAAGATATTTTCCATTAAAAGGCTATTACTGTAAAGAGTCTAGTTGCAAGCACGTGTAAATCTTAAATATGGAAATGTATTTGTATTTTAATAACGAAATTTGCAACGCTTTTTTTTCTATTGTAAAAATAAGAGTTTTATTACTATATATTAACATACTAATACGAATTAACATAACGGGTATTTCATTTATAATTTATTAATTTTTAATTTTTAAATTATAAATTAAAACTACGTAAAAGCAAATATTTTAAGTTTAAGAATATTAGTAGAAATGATACAACTTAAAAGCATGAAAAGGTTTAACTACTTATTGAATTTAAGCTATATAAATTTATATTAATATAAATATTGTAAAAGCTTAAGTAATTATGAAACTTAATGTCGTGTTTGTAATATTAAATCCTTTTAAATAATGAAATCACACTATACATTAAATTTACCTAATTTAAATTTAATAAATGTATATACTTTACATTAATTAATTAAACGTTTATGGAAGTTGGAAATTATTAAAGAGTTAATCTTATTAAAATGGTCGAAGTAATTTTTAATAGACAGATTTATTACTTCGTAATAAATGCGCGGATTATATCCGGGCTCATCGTAAACGCGATACTGCTGTTCCTTTTTTACAACCTTTTTATAACGATTATCTTCCGCCATCCTTCTCTGTATTGTTTCGCTATCAACTTCTTTTTCGTGCTAGAAAGCCTCTCTTTTCTAAAAAGTTTGTAGTTCATTTTTTAACATCGTTTATTTTTAATTTTTCGACATTTGTTAAAAGTATTATTAGTCGTGCGAAAATAACCAATTTTATTATTAAGAAAACCGATTTTATGCAGTATATAATATATATTTTTAAGCAAATAATTTATCGTTTCGATTATAATTGTCCGTGAACTACCTTCATAATTTCTAATTTTATTTTTGAAATAATGAAATTGCGAAAGTGTTTTTTCGAAGATTTTAATTATTTTACATTCGAAATAAAGGGGTACTGTTACGGCACTAGCAAAGCGGCTCTTTTAAACCGCCGTTTTGCTATATATATGCAAGCGCTACGCAATTGCTAGATAGATTCTTTCTTTCTTCCTTGTGCAACAACAGAATATCTTCTCGAACATAAGCGACGTACAGCGCTGTTGCAGGTAAATATAATAGGGAAATAATCGGTATTCGAAAAGGTTATCGAAAAATGAATTACGAAATAATATATTCTGGGTCTAATAAAATAAAGTTAATACTGCGGAAGCCGTCTCTAATATTTTCGAATTTCATAAATGTTTTAAATATTTCGTAAAAACTAATAGAAACATTTTCCTTAACGAGGTACATATTACAACATTTGATAAGACTTTTTAATATAATAATTCTAAGCCGGTTTTAAGGAGAAAATATGTATTATATTAAAAGGGTGAAATATATAAAAAAAATAAAAAGGTATATAAAACCTAATAATATCGTATTCGTTACGGTTTCTTTTAAATATTATCCAATAATCATCTTTATAGCTGTTAAGGATAAAAAGATATTTGGTACTTTTTATACGCGTTATAGTATATTCATCGAAGTATTTAACTTAATCTACACCTAAAGCATTTATCGTCCAGCCGTTATTACTTGCGATAATTTCCAATTACGTAATATGGAATTGATACGGTATTAAAAAATGAAATAGTTTTTGCTCGTTGCAATAATATACCTCGAAAAGGTCTAACTTTAAGAACCGGTAATTTAAATAACTTTAACCGATTTTTTTTTATTGTTTTATTAGGCCTGCCTAGGTCTTTTACGCTTTTCGATGCTTATAATTATTACATCCGATATCGTTATCAACTTTTTTAAAAAGTTAATTTTATAAAATTATTTATCTTTTTTTCCGAAATACCGTATTTCGTAATTATATTATATACGAATTCGAATTATTTACGAAATACTTTTAAATTTTTATACCCAATTTTTTCGTAATCGAATTTTTGATATGAACTCATTTTTAGTTTATTTTGCTATTTAACGAAGTTCGACGTCTAGTTAAGGCCAACGCGTGCCGTATCGGGTTTATATAGAAATATATTAATCATATTTTTTATATTTTTAAATCGAAAAAGAAACGTTTTCGAGTCGAAATCGAAAATATATTTAACAGGAATTTGATTTTCGGAGTCGGTTAATGTTCGCAAATTGGGCGATATATCGCGTTATATAGGTTTGCCTTATATTCGTTTGCGAAAAGTTATTTTCGAGATAATATAGATAGTTATAAGCTTCTAATAACCAGTACGAAAATTCCGTTTTTTGGCCTAAATAGCAAGGTTTAATTACACGTTTTTTAAAAGCCCAAATATATTATTATGTTAAAAAATGTGCAAATCAAGTAAAGTAATTAAAAATTTTAAATCTGAGTAAACGTTTCGCTTATAGATTACGTTATCATAATTTAGAAATTAAATATAATACTTATTAAGTAATTTCATTCAATTTTATTTATTTATTATTTTATATATTTTATGAATACAATATTTTATTGATACTATATAAATATGTTTAAATAACAAATTATTAACAAAGTGTTATATTTATAAGATATTATAGTATTTATTTTAAATAGTATTATTAATATAGAAATATATTATTTTAAAAATTTGTATTATTAACCTATTATAATTCTAATTAAAAAATATTATATCTTAATTTTAGGCAACATTATTGAATAAAGCTTTATGAAATTTTATTGCTAAAATATTTATTTATAAAATTACATTATAATATATTATACTTCAAAGGATTTAATGTAAACTTTATTTTTTATATATTATAGTTTTAAATTATATTTTCATGTAATATATACAAATTATCTATTATAAGAAAAGAAATTAATATTTATATTTTATACATTGCATTATATAATATTGATTTACATACCTAATTGTTGTTTTACAAAATATTATAAATTTAAAATATTTTTATGAATATATTATTATTATTATTTCAATATATTTTTAAAGTTTAGCTTTTAAAGCTAACCAATCTAAAATTTTACTTAAATTTATATATTTATTTTATATAATATATTATAAATATTCTAATATTAATCGTATATACAAACTTTTAATTAATTTATTTAAATTTAATATATATTATAATTTATATAATGTAAAATATATTTGAATTTAAGTCTTATATTTATTAAAAATAACATATATCAACAATTATTATACGATATCATTTGTATAATAAATATTATATTTAAAAACTTTGAATGCTACAAATAAGTTATAGTTTTTACGATTAAGATAAATCATACCCTAGTACTATGTAACCTTATATTAAAGCCGAATACGTAATTGTCGACAAACTTAGATCATAATAAACTTTATTCTCGCTGGACTCTGGTTCGACAGAGTTAAATGGTTAATAATTTAAAAAATAAATATTATATTTAAGATTTTCGAATACGACAATTACCATATAAGTTTTAAAATTAGAATGAATTATAGTTTTATTTTATAAAACCTTAGTTTAAAATCATTTTATACGTAATTGTCGATATATTTCGAACATAATAAATCTTATATTCGCTGGCTTTACAGTTCGGCAGAGTTAAAAGGTTAAGTTTTGAACTGCAAACCTTAATAATAAACGTTAAAAGTAAATCGTAAATGCATATAAAAAGCTTTGCAAATCTTTACCACTTTTGATTTTGTTTATGAGTTTTAAGTTATTTGTTAATTATAATATTATGCCACAAAACTTCGAATATATAATACTGACAGTTCGTTTTAGTAAAATCTTTTATAAAACCGTTTTATTTACGTTGATTAAGTTTTATAAATTTTAATAAAAACGAAAATTGTTGATAGTTTAATCGACTTAAAGTTTTATTTAAAAAAATCAATTTTGATTTTTAATTTTCGAATATCATTTAATTTACGAAAATAAAAATAACTCTTTTGTAAAAGAAAATTAAAACGTGCAACATAGAATTTATAGAAGAATTGTAGGCGAAGTTAAAGGAGAAAAATAATAACAGATTTAAAGATTTCGATATTTAAATTGTAATACGAATTAATTTAAACTGTTACGAACGTTAGTTTATCTAATTAGTCTTAATAGCAAGAACATTTTATAACTCCGATAAAAAACGATATAAATAAAAGCTAAAAACGCGACAGTTTTAATAAAGCGTAGAAATTATAATATTATTTTATTATTTTATTCACTTTGTTTATATTGTTTTATTTTCTTTAAAAGAAATTAATTATATATATATATAGAACTTTAAATACAAATTAATTTATTAATACTATATTTATAAAATTTCTATCCCTAAAATCTCATTAAAACGAATTATCGATATTATATATTTAGAATATTTATACCGTAACATTTTAATTAGTAGTAATTTAACAACCGTAAAACGATCAAAATTCAAGTTTTTAGCCCTTTTGTTAATTAACATCTAATATTTCTAGCTATAAAAGTAACAAAGCTTTGCAAAACTATTTATATATATATATATATATAATTATTTCGTAAGATTTATCGTATAAAGCTTAATTTTTCGACCTTGCCAAACTGTAAAAACAACAATTTTAAGGTTTATTATAATCGAAATTTGGCAATATTTATTCGACATTAATATAGAGTTTTATAAGATTAAGTACAATTAGCCTTAAATGTAAAAACAATTAATTAAGTATCGGATAATAATTTTCTATATTTTTTTCTAGGTTACAAAATATATCTTAAACTCAACTATACTTTACATTATTATTTCTTAAATCATTAAATATTTAATTTATATATATATATATATTTCAACTTCTTATAAATTAATTAAATTAACTTTAAATTGCATTGAAATTAATAATGAAACACATATTTTAATTAATATATTACGAAATTATACAAAATTATTTTATATGATATATAACTTAACTTTTGAAATTTTACTTTTATTTTTACCGTATATATATATATATATATATAATATATTGTATATTATATATTAAAAGCATGTTTAATATATTAAAAATAAGTTATCGTATTTATTTAGTAGGAATTTTAAAGTTTAATATATCTGTTTAGAGTTTTGTATTAAAACTTTTTAAGAAAACTTCATTTTTATATTTAATTTTATAATTCGAAAATCTCATCTTAATTCTAGTATAACTATCTTATAAATTAATATTATTTACAGTTATATTTTTATATGTTTTTTATTTTTAATAAATTAATAAAGTTATATAAAGTTGTAAAAATAAAACAATTATTTATAATTTATAAATCCCATAATTATAATTATAATAATAAAAACTTAGTTTATATACATTAAATTACGAGATGTTATAATTTGTATTTTTGTTTACTTTATTTTGATTATAATAAAAATAATAATTTATATTTTTTTCAAAAAGATTTAACATTTATATATTTCTAAAAATATGAAACAACATAAGTCTTGTATAAATATTTTATTAATAATATATTTTATATTTTCATTACATATATTTAAATAGTCAACTCTTTTTAATTTAATATTTTATATATAATAATAATAGTAATAATTACAATTAATTTAAAATCGCATTTAAAATATTAATGTTTTATATTTAAACATTAAAGGTGGTTTTTTACTTATATTAAAACTGGTAGATATTAACTTATTTAGAAAAAATAAAATATAGCTCTAATAGAATAGCTCTTTTATTAACCTATATTGGGATTCTGCTCCTTGTTAGTAGTACAACTCTTATCGGCATCTATAGAAAACGTTACCTCAGTTAGCTCAAGCCTTTTTGGCTCGTTTTCTCAATTTTTTCAAAGTCACTTAAGTACCGCCCCATAACGCTGAATATTAACTAATCAAATCCCAAATCCCCGTAACGAGCCAACGAAACCTAAATTATAATTACGTAAAAACGGCTTCGTTTAATATATTTGCTTTTTTTTAAAAGAAATCCGTAATAACTTAATAATAAAACTTTTTTTTAATAAATATATATATATATATATATATATATACTGTTATTTTTATTATAACTTATTATTAATATTATTTTAATCTTAATTAGAACTTATTTACCATTTTTAAACTTTAACGCGTATAATAGCTACAGCCCGAATCTCTTATATTATTATTTTTTTAAAATATAATAAATCCGAATTTTTCTAGTTTTACCGGGCCACGTCTTTGAAACACATTATACGTACGCGTACTTTCTATTTCTGGTATTAGTATAAAAAAATGAACATAATATTTGAAATTTTCCTTCGAAATTAAATTTTTTACGATAATTTAAGCGGAATTACCAGTTCGACTGTTCGGATTAACCGATTAATTAACGTATTAAAAAAAACCGAATATATAAACAGCTATTAATATACGAAAATTAACAGAAATTTTTAATTCCCGCTAATTTGGATTTCGTTATATATAAATACCGTAATATATTATACGGAAAGCTTCTAACTTTTGTAAAAAAGCCTGGATTTCGCCACTTATCGGAAAGATTATTACTTAAAATTAACATAATCCATATTATTTTGGATAAAGATTAATATTCTATAAAAACGTTTACTTTTAATTAATTTAAACTTTTAAATTAAATAATTATATATTTAAAAAAATGGTAATTGTATAATACAAAATAGAAAATAAAACCGTTTCGTAATAATAATAATTTAAATACTTTTTTTATAATTTTATAATCTTAATTATTATGGTTAAAATAATTTTCAAAATTAACAATAATTACCTACTTTATATAATAAGCAAATTCTTATTTTTTTCGAGTTTATTACGAAATAGTATCGATATATTAAAATGTTCAGTATTTACGAAAATTATTATATATTAAATAAAGATATAATTCGATTAATAAAAGAAATTAAAATAACCATATTAATTACTTTATAATAATTTAATTTTAATTAAGATAAATTGCGTTTTATACCTAGGTATAACAGGACGATATTATATTTTAATACGTTAATTTTGATATTTAAAATTGTATTCGTAATATAATATTTTGATACGGTACCGTTATACGGAATATTATTATTGTTTTTGCCCGTTATTATAACCGTAAATTTAAAAAAAGGTTAAAGCAGTTCATATTCCGGCCTAATTAATATTATAAAATAAAATGGTTTTATAAAACGTTATAATAATACCTGGTATTACTTAATATCTTTTGTTAAATATATATTTAATATTATTCGAATTTTATTTTTGGTTTTTATTAATATGCTTTATAAACGTAATAAGCAAAAATTCCCCGGTTTTCCTAAATTAAAATATATACTATATAATAAATGCCGTTCGATTTCGTTAAATACAGTTAACGAAAACGAAAGCATTATCGACAGTACTTATGGCATTTATCGAAAACTTTTTTAAAAAATATATAGATTTAAAGAAAAATAATTTTAATAATTTTCGGAATATTTTTATCTTATCCATAAAAATTATAAAATAATTAGTTATATTCGGAAAATATAGGCCAATTAAACCGAAATAACCGATTCATATAATAGGAAACGGTAATTCTTTTTTGTTTTTACCTTATTTTATATATAAATAAATTTTTTTACTTACAGTTATACGACCTAAATAACAATTAAGTCGGTTATTAAAAAAAGGCTTAAATAATTAAGGATTTTCCAAAACTTATTTAAATAACGAAAAAGATATTAAGTTTTCCGAAAACCAAATTATATACCGTATCGACTTATTTTTTCCGTAAAATACGGCCTTACTCGTTAAACATAATACTTAATATAAGGCGAATAAATCGACGGCGTAAGGTTTTCGTAAGGTTATCGGCCGTCCATATAACGTTAATATATAGGTTAATTATATTTATATCGGCAAAAAACCGGTAAAAATATCCAATAAAAATAAACGCTTTATTTTAAAAAATTAAATATTCGAAAATTTGGAATATTTACTTTAAATTTTCAAATATATTACCTGTATTTGGCTAATTAGGAAAATAATATATTTCGAAACTTATTACAAGCAATTTTAAATTTTATATATTATTATTTTGGCTTATAAGATTATGTTATTATCCTATTAACTTAAAAAAAATAAAAAGTTATAATATATATTAATTTGGATTTTAAGTTTTTTTTTTAGTATAATAATTTTTATTTCGTATTAATTAGGATTATTGTTATATTGGAAAATAAAGATTTTAATTTCGCATTAAATTATATAAGTTAAAATATTAAAAATTTCGTAATTAATATATATTGCCAAAATGAATAATAATAATTTCTGCAAATTTGTATAAAAACGTACCAAACGGAACGAAAAAAATCACAATTTGTTATCAGGCCTTATTTTGGAAGTTTTATTATTTTTATGGATATTATTTTTAAAAGAGTTTAACTAATACATTAAACCCCTAACAAATATTTCTTGATCAAAAGCTATAGCTATGGCTACGACTGCTGCGCCGCAGGCGCAGCCACAACGTCCAAAATGGGGTCCTGATCACGATGAGGCAAAGAAGACAACGAATTCAGATCACCGTTCCACCACTATTGTCAAGAAGTGGGGGCCAGGGTGGCAGGGTCTGTAAGCTTACCTAGTACTAGGTGGTGGTTAGCAAAGTGGTTTGATAATTAACTAATTGTAAATTTCACAGATACCTATCTTATAGCGCTGGAATAAGCGGTGTAACTTAGGTACGTCCGTAATCTACTGATGCTACAGATATTTGTGCAGGTACTGGAGTGACCACCGCTTAATGAGGTATGCACATATCAGAGCACGTCTTGGATAAGAGCTTATCATCCAGCTGCGCTGTGCAGATCGCGGGGCAGCGATAACAAAAAAACATTTGACCCCACCACGATATTCCGCCCAAGGTTCGTCCCATTCGATCCTCTGGCGTTCAGCCTTACTTTCTATATCCCCTGTGACGCGATACCCGTTCGTCTTTGCTACTTGGATATCATAATGTCGAAGCGTACGGCAGATCTAAATGAGGGCGATGGCCCCCTCAAGGGAGGCGGCCGACCCGACCCCATGGACGTGGACGATAACGAAATGGGAGACTTCGAGGACGAATTCGAGGATGAGTTCGAGAGCGAAGATGAAATTATAGAGGCCGGTGTGGATGGGAGGCCAGATGCGGAAAGAGAGGCCGAAGATAAGGCAATGGCTGATGCGATGGACGTCGAGGACGCCAACGGGACATTCATAGTAGGCCGCAACAAGCTCGAGGCGGGTCAACATCTTGCCCCAGACCTGGGGACGTACGAAATGCTTCACAACTTGAGTACGCCATGGCCATGTCTGTCCTTCGATATCATTCGCGATGGACTGGGAGACAACCGAGAGAAGGCTTACCCCGCTACCATGTACACGGTCGCCGGTACACAGGCCGAGGCGAAGCGGGAGAAAGAGAATCAGATCATGATCATGAAGTTCAGTGGCCTGAGTAAGATGCCGAAAGAGGACGACGATTCCGAAGACGAATCCGAAGACGACGATGACGAAGACGCCGACCCCATTCTCGAGCACAAGTCGATTCCCTTAACATCAACGACAAACCGGATACGAGCTCACCAGACTCCCTCGCAAGATCCATCAAAACCTCCCCAGACGATAACGGCAACCATGACAGAGTCCTCGCATATCTTCATTCACGATATTACGCCTCACCTCGCCTCCTTCGATAACCCAGGCACCATCATAACACCACAGCAGAACAAGCCGCTCTCCACCATCAGGGCGCACAAGTCAGAAGGTTACGCACTGGATTGGTCACCACTAGTACCCGAAGGAAAGCTCTTAACCGGAGACAACGATGGCCTGATATATGTCACGTCGCGCAATTCTGGTGGCGGCTGGGTGACGGACACGAGGGCATTCCAAGGCCACACCAGCAGCGTAGAGGAGATCCAGTGGAGTCCGAGCGAGACATCCGTCTTCGCTTCGGCATCAAGCGACGGCACCGTGCGCGTGTGGGACGTGCGCAGTAAGAGCCGGAAGCCCGCCATCACGGTGCAGGTCAGCTCCGTCGACGTCAACGTCATGTCGTGGTCGCGACTTACGACGCATCTGCTGGCGACGGGTGCCGACGACGGCGTCTGGGGCGTCTGGGACCTGCGGCAGTGGAAGGGCGGTTCCCAGAAGCCGACGCCCATCGCGAGTTTCGGCTACCACCGCGAACAGATCACCAGCATCGAGTGGCACCCGACCGACGACAGCATGGTGGCCGTCGCGGCTGGCGACCACAAGGTCACGCTGTGGGACCTGTCGGTCGAGCTCGACGACGAGGAGAGTAAGGACACTGCCGGCGTCAAGGATATGCCGCCCCAGCTCCTGTTCGAGCACATCTCGGAGCACGCCAAGGAGGTGCACTGGCATCCGCAGATCCCGGGTACGCTGGTCGCTACGGGTCAAGAGTTCAGCGTGTTCAGGCCCATACCCGTCGTCTATGGCATCCATGGGAAGTAGGATGGTATGATAATAAAATAAAAATTGGTCATGTTCATTCAATTGTTCAACCAACCTGTTTGCCCAGTAACTCCTGCAGTAGACGATTGGAACGATTCTGCCTCTGTTTACCAAGTTTCCAATTGACAATTGTATCTTGACGTGTCAATGCTCACACAATTGCAACTTCAATGTCAAACAAAAACTGTAGCTGCCCACCAAGTTCTCCGCGTCCAGGAAAGGGCTCGGCAAGGCAGCATTAGTATCACTCAACCCCTATCCCAGGTCGAATCACTCGGACAGGGGTGAACATAGAACGCCATCAGACGTCGAATACTACATCATTCCTACCATCCCGAGCTATCCCCCTTAACACCTGTCAAGCATCAATCTCCTTTGGCTGAGTTACCTCTCACTTCCTACCACTCTTGCCCCTCGTCTTCCCTTTAGCGAAATCCATGCCCTCGATGCCCTTCAACTCCCCGAGCCCCGTGCTCTGCGCTCCCGCGCACAGCACCCACCACAGATCTTCCATGGTGGCGTCCGCCTGCGCTAGCGGGTCAAGCCCATGGCCCGCGTTCACCGCGCCCGCCACGAAGCATAGTCCCACCTCGATCCAGGCGCATGCTTCATCCGTTGTGCGCGAGCCGGGGGGCTGTCCGGGAAGTCAGTCCACGTTAATTTTGCTGACGTTTTAGAGCATCAGGGGGTATTCAGAGTGGTGATATTTTTAAAGATGTTTGGGCTGGGGGGTAGTGAAACGGAGGGCTGGAGAAAGTGGGACAAGGAGACAGCATAGGAGGCAGAGAAAAGGAGGATATTCACCTGCCGGTACTCAAGCGTCCCGGACCCAGTGTCCGGCAGCAGGCCCGAGAAATCCCACTTGTAGACCCCGTGCACGAAGTCGGACGCGTAGCCGTGCGCGCGCCCGTACGCGCTAGACGCTGGGAAGAGGCACATGGCGCGGATGAGCGGCTCCACTCCCCCTATTCCGCCGTCGGCATATCCGTCCCCGACCCCATAACCAACAACTCCAGTAGCTCCTCCTTCGATACCGGCACACCGGTCCAGCAGCGCGAAGCACTCCGTCAGCCCGCCCCCAACCCCCCGCATTGCCACGCTGGCCCGATTGCTCTGGCACCAGTACGTCCCACTGCTGCCGCTGCGGGACCCGGGCAGCAGCGCGTCGAGCGCCGGCTCGAAGTACAGTGCGGCCTTGGCGACGGCGGCCAGGGCGGCGGGCGGCAGGGTTGGGTCCGTCGACACGTGCACATGCGTGCTCGTGTGCGGCGATGCCGTCAGCACGAAGTGCTTCTTGAGCACCGTGAATATGGTCCGCAGCTGGCCAACCCAGTGCTCCGCGGGCGAGGGGCTGAGGATCGGGGATACCAGCTCCATGCCCCCTGTTTGGTGGTTGGGTGGATGCGAGTTAGAAACCGAGATCTTGGTGCTGCGGGTACAGATATAGGGGCCGGGATGTGGGTTTGGAAGTAAAGGAAGGAGTGATTGTTGTGAGGTGGCTTCGCATTTATGCGTGTATGTGTCGTGGAAGCGCAGAACAGGAAAGCTTACAAAGACCCTTATCAACCTCTCTCGGCACCGTGACCTCCTGGACGAGAGACCACTCGCGGTAGTTCTCAGCCGTCTTCTCGTTGCCGGCGTTGATGTGGTTGGCGATACCGGCCTTGGCCAGACGCGTGCTCAGCTCCGTCGCCAGTGACGCCCACGTCTTGTGTTTCTTTGCCCGGCTGCCAAGCAGCAGTTCGAGCTCCACGCCGAAGCGGAAGGTCACTTGGTTTGCTGTGGACATGGCCATATGGGGTGCTGGTCGACCGCAAAAGGAAGGGATGGACGAGGAGGTATATTGAGAAGGGAATAACACAGAGCGCTAGACTAGCCCGTATGATAAGTATTATCGAAGGAGAACGTTCAATGAAACAGGCAAGTGCCTTTGCATCCGATGTCGATATCTGTCTCACGGCCTGTCTGTCTTCTCCTTTCCTCACCGTCCCTTTCCCGTTCTTATATACTTCTCCCTGAACCCCATTCGGCCGAAGCTTGATATATTCTCCTCTAGACAGTCACTAGTACACGCCATCCATTACGGACGAGACAGCTACACCGCCTATACTGAAACACAAGATGGACTCCTGAATCTCGCGAGAAGCGGAGATCAGTGACCGTCTCCGCCGCCTCGGTGAGGAGTCTCAGCGCTTGGGCGTGCACCGTCATTGGAGTCCCACACTTTCTTCCTCTTTCTTGCCACCCCTCGTTCCTTGTCCTGCGTCAAGACGTTAGACACCGCCTGATATGATACGACATCATATACCCTTTGATACGACGTACCCATGTCTGAGCTAGCCCAGAGACGGCAGTCCTAGCCCCCAACTACGCAAGCATGGTCGTCAAGAGCCAGGCCCTCCCGAGTCTCCTGGATAGGGGGAAAGAGGCAACTAAGGGTGCGGCAGCGAGCGGGACTGAAACGGCCCACTCACATCATGTCAGTGGTTTAGGATAGACCTGGCGCCGTGGTGTATCGATGGCAGACACAATAGGTAATCTGTTGGCTCGAAGCGCTCCCGTCGCGATGGTCTGTACTTGGAATTAACTCATTGTTTGTGCCGGGTCGTTTGAGAATGGACCTAACGTTATATTGCACTACAAGCCACTTATCTATGCCATCAAGCGCGCGGAAGACGGACAGCTGATGTCAAGACGAATCGATCTGACTGGGGATCGCTGCTCCCCGGTGTGAACTGTATTACAAAACATGATTCAGTCGGAGGGATATCCGGACACAGACCTGGAATATCACAAGATCTGCTGATGTGGACGGAGATACCCGAATAATTAGGCGAGATAATAGTTGAGAGTTTGAAACAGACGGTGTCGACGCATCCAGGTAGAGAGAGGCGCCGTGATAAGCAATAGCCTACCGACATGACCGGATGCAATTAATCGCTCTTCCTTTTCTCTCTCAGCCACCTCAACCTAGGCCACACCGAGCCTCGCTCTCCAACACATATATCCGGCTCTGTTAAGGTGTAGACCGCCTTTGGCCGTATTCCTAATCCGGACGAGGTGATTCCTTATCAGGCACCCCGGCCTTGTTCCTCATTGGCCGTCTTACCGTCCAGCGTACAGAGAGTGGACGTCGGGCCACATACAGTGCGGCGTTGGAGAACCCTCTCCCACCCGCGCCTCGCCTGACGGTTTAAGCGAACCAGTTGTAGACATGGGTGCCGAGCGACTACTAAGCGCCGAGCCTTCCAAGGGCTACCTTCCTAACGTCAGAGCCTCACGAGGGTTGTAACTTCGTACCGGAGACCCTACGTTAGTGTCGCACGCCGAGCCTGCAGTTCCCCGATGCCCGCCGCCCCTGCGGCCCGGCCAGATCACTTGATTTGAGGCATATGCGTTTCGGCAACAGGGTCGATCGTGCGCGACCTATCAGCGCGGAAGAGGTTTGGCCTTTGAGTCGTCCTACTTGGGCTGCGACGGCCGGCATGTGCCGACCGGGTCCTTGGCACGGCGACGGGTCTGTCGGCCATTCTAACGTCACACCATGCATGTTATCACGCCAGGCACCCGCTTGATCGTCTTTTCTTCCGGTTCCGATGCTACCATCCCAAGCTTGGGCTTGATAACTTACGGGGATGGGATACGCTTAATATCCAAAAGCACGCTTGAAACCCACTTGCAGAGCGATAGGTGATGCCCTCATATCATGTTATCAAGGGCAAAGGTCGGCCTGGAAATCGCATCGCTCTTCTTCCGAGGTCAACTTCCTCCTTCACGCCCTTATTAATGAATGCGGGGCTCTCGCCTCCCCCTTCACGCCCGAAGCTTCAGCAGTGAGAAAAAGGGGCCTGCAGAGGCGTCTCCGACACCCCAAGGTCTAAGACAATCTAACCATTCACACCTGCCTCGCTCTAATCGAGAAAGGTAAAAAGGAAAGCTGATTCGAAGTGTCACGTGTAAGCGAGACACATTGAGAATGGAGCCCGATGCAGGGGTCCACCCACAACCTTGAGATTGGGATATGCGAAGGACGGGGCACATCAGTTACTCACAGCTGAGATGGAGTATACCCAACCAAGTGCTTCAAGGCCTACTCCCAAGGTCTAGGCTGGATCGCTCGCTTTCGCGTGATCTACGACAGGTGCGAATTGCGAAGCCCTTCTTTCGCAGCAAAACCCGTCCCGGTAAAATTGAGGTAATTCAATCAGCTTCAGCCCTCTTTGCATCGAGATACGTGCTGAATATGTGCTCTTGTGCGGGGGGTATTCATCCAGCTCGACGGCGGATGTCACCTACTCGCATCAGCGACTCCCGCAACAGGTGGTTGCTAAGGAGAACACGCGATTTGTTCTGTGGGAGGAGGGTGGAGGGATGACAGTGGCGTAAAGGTCCGACCCCCTTAGTGCCAACTCTAGGTTATGTGATGAACTAGCCTTAGGTGCCAAATGGCCTCTGAACTTTGCTCCGTGATAGTTAAGCAGCTTGGACTCCATACCTTGTCCAACGAAAGTGTCATTTGCTTTACGAAGCCGGACAACTGCAGCATCCTTTCATCATACAACAAACCCGATCAACTCAAGTAAGAATCCCTCATTCAATCTACACTAGCATCGAAGTAGTCAGTAGAGCGTGAGACTCTTAAGAAGGTCTGGCCTCAAAGCCTTAGGCGAGAGGGGCATTTCCGGCCAAGAACACAGTAGCTGTAGAAGCGAGGAGGCAGCACACCTAGGGCGATCACCCGGGGTGCGAGCAGTGAGTCCCAAGTGGTATACATTTTCACTTCAGGTCTACCGTTGACAGTCTCCCAAGCCTTGGCCTGGCGGACATCGATTGAGAAGAATCAATCAATCAAGTCTGGGCGCTTCCAGTATCAAACCGGTATTAGAATGGAACGACGTCACTGCACGGTCGGGAGGGAAGTAGTAGATACTATCCCTACGTCCGTAAGTGGTGATTCAAATGTTGACACTGGAGGCAGCTGGGTAATAGATACTGGATTTATTTATTTCGACAATTACCGCCTAAAATATTCCGCGTTCCATTTTATTAAGTGATCCGAACGAGGTTAATAATCTCCATCGCCAGATCACCCTCCATTGTGTGGCTCTACCTCAGTCGTTCGCCCACCGCCGCTCTAAGACGACCAAGGGGGTGAAGTTCTAAGTCGTTTGACCCCAACCATAGTGTAGTTTCCCATATCCTCAGCGAGAGTCCCGCGGGGAACTCAGAAACAATGTTCCCGTGACGAGGACAACTTATTTGCATCGTTCCAGCCCCAACAAAGGGACGACGCGCGGGCTGAGCTTTCGACCGAAGGGGCTGTATAGTACATGGGGTCAGGGAGCCCGGGGGGTATCGCATGTTCATGGCACATGAAATGTTGGGGAGTATGTTGCAAGCCCGTGCCACCGTTTTGCGGAAGTCCGTTCCGTAAGAGCTAAAAAATGTTGGCGAGGATGGTGAGACATCAGGGTAGTTGGAGAGATGTTAAGATCATATTTTTTGCATGCAATGCCACATAAAATGTTGGCACTCCTCCTCATACCGTTATGGGTGCTGGCTGGAGCAATTTTGAGGTCTGACATGGCCATGCTCTTACGGGAGCGACACCGGCGGAGAAATGGTTCGCTTTCCTCAATAAGTGATCTGTATTATGTGATTCCCGCGATGCGAATCCACCCCAATGCCTATCGCGACATCTTCCGCAGCATCAACCGAGCACGAGCTCGTATATTATGATCAGCGTATTAGCTATTATCAGAGGGACTGTTCGCCGATTAGCTGGCCGCCCATCCCGTGGAGAAGGGCGTGAGACGTACACCGCATCAATGTCCGTATGCTGGCGATCAGATGAACGACCTTAGCGCGCACACTCTGCGCATCAGCACCAGTGCCAAAGGCCGGGTCGTAGGTCGTAGGCGACAGGTTGATGCGCGCTAGGAAGCGATCTTCGGACAGGATGGAGACGGCATTGAGAAGGAGGCACGTCACGTAGAAGAGGTTGCCTAGGAACAACATCTTCGCCTAGTTTTCTGGGAGTCCGCGAGGAAGGTCTTTGTGTGTGGTTGGACCGGGAGCTGGCAGGTCCTGGCTGAAAGGGGGGGCTTGTTGGCAAGACGGAATAGATGTGGTTCTTAGAATTGATGATGACACCAGGCGCAGGTGTTGCCAGGTCTCTGTCGCAGGTGCGTCTTAATATGGGGCCGAAGTTATTCCGGGTTGCGCTAAGTCCACCTCAGTACCGGGG